>JADPWL010003250.1:0-33099 GCA_019059595.1 Marasmia exigua
GACGTAACTTTAAAGAACAAATATACCCAAAGGTACGAAGTACGAGTATCTTCATCCCCAAGCATACGTCAGGGATCGTGGATTCGATTCCCTTTTTATTTGTGCATGTGATAAATACTTGTGGTTTTTTCAGTGCCTGGGAGCAATAATATGATTTTTTTTTTGCATTATAGCGGACAAACCTGATAGTTATGATGATTGCGTACCCTGGGCTCCAGAGCGACAGCTTTGGGCTCCATTGGGTATTTCACGATAAGATGAGAAGTACTTGCCTTACTTTTAGTTGCTGAATCTGATATGACGCCAAGTCGCAGCAGTGGCTAATTTGATTAATATTTATACAAACTTAATCAGCATTTATCTCTGAGAAGTTTTCGAACGCAAAATGAGCCTGTTTTTCTGCGGAATTTTCTGAAGCAATTCTTATCTCATTCTCGTAAAGTTTTCAGAATAAACTTTCAATTTCAAACGAATTCTTAATGTACAGCCGCAATAAGATATCAGCAGAAATTCAAATTCGTTAAAAAATCGTTAAACATGAATGAAAGAACAATTGACAATTTAATTGACCACAAAACTTAAAGCATGAAAAATGCTTTTTTTAGGTTATATGTTTTTCGTCACTTGAATAAAGCATGTAGCAGAGTTGTTAGTATCCAATCATCATCATTTCAGCCAACAGACGTCCAACTGCTGGACATAGGTCTCCTCCAATGTTCTCCACACAGATCGGTCCTGTGCCGCCCGCATTCTATGGATTCCCGCGACCACCAGATCGTCGGTCCACCTTGTAGGGGCCTGCCACGGCTGCGACTTCCTGTACGTGGCCTCCACTCGAGGACCTTTGCGCCCCAACCGCCATCTATTCTCCTCGCTCCTTTTGAGGCATGCAATCCTTTGGGCTATGTCTGTGTCCTTAGTTCTCCTGCGGGCGGTTAGTATCATCTACCTTGACTAGTCTTTTTTATGACTAATAAAGTTAAGACATATTTTTCACAAGGTTTTTAAAGCCTAATTTCATTCTGTTAAAAAAAAAACCTACGAAAAACAAAACCGCTTTCAAAAGCCACGAACCAACGAAGTGTAAAATATAAAATAATATTTTTAATACTTCTTACATTTCAGATAACATTTTGCAAAAGTACACTCCAGAAAAGATGTTATCGAAGTCGGCGCCCAATACGACACCTTTTTTCCAGAGTACTGTTATAATAATATGTTATCTATGATGTGTAGGAACCGCTAAAAATAATATTTTACACTTTTTAGTTCGTGGCATTTGAAGGCGGTTTTTTTTCGTAGAAATGTTTTTTTAATGCTTTCTAGTGTCTCATTTATCAGCAGCAAATATCGCTTGCAGCTTGCATGACCATGGCAGAGCCACGCTTCGGCATGTATTTGCCGGCTTGACCGGATGATTCTACGACCTCACAGAAAACCGGCGTGAAGTAGCAATGTGCTGTGTTCCTGTGAGTGAGGTTACCGGAGGCCCAATCCAGGATAAAGGGACTGTAAAGATTGGCAGCGCATCTTTGACTCCACTGGTGTCGCGGGTGTCCATGGGCGCCGGCAATCGCTTAACATCAGGTAATCCGTATGCTCGCCACCTATCACATATAATTATATACTATATACAGGGTGTATCTGTGAACATTTACATCCCTTTAACCACGTGAATCTACCAACCATTCTGAACGCCATTTTGTTCAACGACTTCGAAATTATTCCAATTTTTTTTTTACTCCCCATACAAAATGACCAAGTCGTGACCGTCTGAATGAAAAGTTGATTTTTTTTTATGCGAATTTCCAAAAGTTATAGAACGAATTGTGTTCATATTCGTTAGTAGAACACGTGGTTTAAGGGATGTAAATGTTCACAGATACACTCAGTATACAGGTGCAAGAATTTGTCAATAAATTACAAAATAATCAAACATTCTTTGCAATTTCACACATTTAAACTTATTAAATTATACTATTTAAAATTTATATACTACTTACAGCCAATAACAGGTTTAAATACATTGACAAACTTATATAAATACAACAGCCAAGGGGCAGCAAAAAAAGGGAAAAAAAAGAAATCAACCAATACAATTTGACAGTTGTACATTCATTGAGTTATTAACACCACGTAAGTGTATTCTCTTGTTTTTTTTTTATATGAGAGGTGGCAGACGAGCAAACGGATCACCTGATGGTAAGCAATTCCGCCGCCCATGGACACCCGCACCACCAGTGGAGTCACAAGTGCGCTGCCAACCTTTTCCCCTTCCCCCCATTAGGCCTCCGGTAACCTCACTCACACGGCGAAACACAGCGCAGACGCTGCTTCACGCCAGTCTTCTGTGAGGCAGTAGTATCACTCCGGTCGAGCCGGCCCATTCATGCCTAAGCGTGGCTTTCCCACATTTAAGATTTGGAGGATGTCCCCAACTGAATAGTTCTGTCCACATTGTACTCAGTGCTTTTGTAAGCCTTTTCCGAATCGCCTTTCCTGTTTGTTCCACTTAAAGAAAGAAAGAAAGAAACATTACTTTGGACATCAACAAGGTTCACATACGACTTGTGAGGAGAATATCTTTCCCTTTTTTCCTTTGTATGTGTATACATTTTCCCTCTTAACATAGTCTAACTATACGATTAGAATATAATACAAATATAAAAGATCATCTTGACAATAAAATTAATCTCATTTTATTAAATATGTAAACTTGAGTCGTGTCACAGGTATCTCGAGTATTATTTAAGTATTTAGTGGCCACTTATGTTTAATAATAATTGTACAGTCAGCGTCAGATCAAGTAACCCCCCTGCAGTTGAAAAATAGCACTTGTTCCCCAGACATAAAGACGGTCCAAAGGTCAACAAGGATATCTCGACGTGACGCCATCTGTACTGTCTGTTGTTGTTGTATCGTACTTGTATTTTGTTTTTGTGTAATAAAAGATATCTATCTATCTATCTATTTTAATCATACTGGGTGACAGATGTTAAAATCTATACATTTTTCGCGTTAAGTCTCCTTCTAACGTGTGACTCACGTACGACGCACGACTCACTCTGTCACGCTGTCAACATCATCATCATCATCAGCCTATCGCAGTCCACTGCTGGACGTAGGTTTCTCCAATTGTTCGCCACCGTGATCTATCCATGGCTTCTCGCATCCAGCTCTTGCCAGCCATCCTGCGCAGATCGTCCCCCCACCTAGCCAGAGGGCGCCCTACATTACGTTTGCCAAGATGCGGTCTCCACTCTAGAACTCGTTTACCCCATCGGTTGTCGGTTCTGCGGCTAATATGGCCAGCCCCCTGCCACTTAAGCTTGCTAATCCGGTGAGCAATGTCGATGACTTTCGTTCTCTGCCGGATCACCTCATTTCGGATTCGATCTCGGAGAAAGATATCATGATAAATCGAAAGGAGTATAATACTCGTCGCCGGCGCATGTATTCCTCCTTCCTACAATATGGATTCCTTCAAACGAGGCGTGAAGAAGCATCTCGCGGGCCAGTGTGGCGGTGCCAACGGAGGTGATGCCTTTAAGCCTCATATTAAAACCTGCCTAATGAGGAAAGGTTACTATAGTGTACAAGAGTATTTAAATGATAAGGATTCTTGGTTATGTTAATCGATTAGTCTTGTGATTTGGTATTCATAGTAGTCTGTTAACTTTGACAATTGTAATATTTTTTCTTCTCAATTGAAACTCTGTTCATCATCATCATCATCATCATTTCAGCCAATGGACGTCCACTGCTGGACATAGGCCTCCCCCAATGTTCTCCACACAGATCGGTCCTGTGCCTCCCGCATCCAATGGATTCCCGCGATCTTCACCAGATCGTCGGTCCACCTTGTATGAGGCCTGCCACGGCTGCGAGTTCCTGTACGTGGCCTCCACTCGAGGACCTTTCCGCCCCAACGGCCGTCTGTTCTCCTCGCTATGTGCCCTGCCCATTGCCACTTGAGGCATGCAATCCTTTGGGCTACGTTTGTGACCTTAGTTCTCCTGCGGATCTCATCATTTCTGATACGATCACGCAGGGAGACCCCGAGCATAGCCCTCTCCATTGCTCTCTGGGTGACTTTGAGCCTCCTTAATCGGCACATTGTAAGCGGCCACGTTTCGGTTCCGTATGTCATCACTGGCAACACACACGCATTAAAGACTTTCGTCTTGAGACACTGCGGTAGATCTGCCGAAAATATGCTGCGTAGCTTCCCGAACGCTGCCCAGCCGAGTTGGATTCGTCGATCAACCTCTTTCTGGAAGTTGGACTTACCAAGCTGGACTTTTTGTCCGAGGTAGATGACCGAGTAAACTCTGTTACATCATCAATATTTGAAAAGAGTAACTACTGAGTTTCTTGCTGGTGTCCTCTCAGTAGAAATCGATATTCCGAACCTGCGGTACATGATAATATGTGTACCTATATTGACATTCATAAGTGTTCTGTATGGACCAAAATTGATTAAAGAATTTTTAATCTTTATCTATGACATCGCTTCCGTTGTAATTGCAACTTGGGCTCTTCTCTTGCTTACCATCAGGCTGAGGAGAGCCAATATACTGCGCCTCTATAAAAAGGTATGATTGTTACATGAATGGATTGTGCGTAAAATAAGCTTCAGAAATCACAAATCCTTTTTAGTTTATTCAATTTCTTAAATTCATTAGCATTTATGAAATCGAAAAAGCCCTCTTAATTATTATTAATGACTTAAGTCAAAGTAATTATTACGTAACTTGATTGATGTTAACTTTTGCCATAATATTTACCCCATCATGGTCCGCTGTTGACAAGAGGGGCTCCTTGGAAGGCGAAAATAATTCGTAGCTTCTATAATAAAAACAAAACGAAAATGGTTTTCTGAACTGTCTTCGTCCGAAATCCGAGAACGCTCGAATATTTATTGTGTTTCGTATGTTTGCAATTTTTCGAATTCTTCAACAGCAGGTAAATATAAAAAAAAAAACATATAGGTCATTTTTCTAAATTCTGATTTTCTATTTTAGTTAAATCCTGTAAACATGCTAGAGACGACCTCTATGGCGTAATGTCGAAAATAACAGGCTGAAAGATTCGGTTGACTAGGCACCCAGATAACAAACTTTAATTTTCTCAGGTATAAGAGTGATGGGCCCAGCTGGCTCATAATCTAGTGTTTATTAGAGACACTTAGGACCCTCCATTTTGGATATTCATGGTTTTTTTTATGTGATAGGTGCCGCCATGGGACACCTGCAACACCAGAGGAGGCACAAGTGAGCTGCCAACCTTTAAACCCCCTATCCGGGTCGCCGGGTCTCCGGTACCCTCATTTAAGCAGCGATACACAGGACAGTGCTGCTTCACGCCGGTTTTCTGTGAGGCCGTGGTATCACTGAGGTCGAGCCGGCCCATTCATCCTAAGCGTGGCTTTTGCCCCACATTTAAGATTTTGAGGATGTCCCCCAACTGAATATTTCTTCCACATTGGACTCAGTGGCTTTTGTAGCCTTTTCCGAATCGCCTTTCCTGTTTGTTCCACTTAAAAGAAAGAAAGAAAGAAACATTACTTTGGACATCACAAGGGTCACATACGACTTGGGAGGAGAATATCTTTCCCTTTTTTCCCTTTGTATGGTAACATTTTTCCCTCTTACACATAGTCTAAACTATACGATTTAGAATATATACAAATATAAAGATCATCTTGACAATAAAATTAATCTCATTTTATTAAATATGTAACTTGAGTCGTGGCACAGGTATCTCGAGTATTATTTAAGTATTTGAGTGGCCACTTATGTTGAATATAATTGTACAGTCCAGCGTCAGAATCAAGTACCCCCCCTGCAGTTTGAAAATAGCACTTGTTTTCCCCAGACATAAAGAAGTCCAAAAGGTCAACAAAGGATATCTCGAGCGTGACGCCATCTGTACTGTCTGGTGTTTGTTGTATCGTACTTGTATTTTGTTTTTTGTGTAATAAAATATCTCTCTATCTATCTATTTTATCATACTGGTGCCAGTATTTAAATCTATACATTTTTCGCGTTAAAGTCTCCTTCTAAACGTGTGACTCACGTACGACGCACGACTCACTCTGTCACGCTGTCAACATCATCATCCATCATCAGCCTATCGCAGTCCGCACTGCTGGACGTAGGTTTTCTCCAATTGGTTCGCCACCGTGATCTATCCAGGGCTTCTCGCATCCAGCTCTTGCCAGCCATCCTGCGCAGATCGTCCCCCACCTATCCCATAGGGCGCCCTACATTACGTTTGCCCAAGATGCGGCTCCACTCTAGAACTCGTTTACCCCATCGGTTGGTCGTTCTGCGAGCTAATATGGCCAGCCCCCTGCCACATTAAGCTTGCTAATCCGTTGAGCAATGTCGATGACTTTCGTTTAGAAAAAAAATCTGCCGGACTACACCTCATTTCGGATTCGATCTCGGAGAAAGATATCTTATAATCGAAAGGAGTATAATACTCGTCGCCGGCGCATGTATTCCTCCTTCCTACAATATGGATTCCTTCAAACGAGGCCGTGAAGAAGCATCTCGCGGCGCAGTGGTGGCGGTGCCAACGGAGGTGATGCCTTAAGCCTATATTAAAACCGCCTATGGGAAAGGTTCTATAGTGTCCAGAGTATTTAAATGATAAGATTCTTGGTTATGTTTAATCGATTAGTCTTAGTGAGTTTGTATTACATAGTAGTCTGTTAACTTTGACAATTGTAATATTTTTTCTTCTCAATTGAAACTCTGTTCATCATCATCATCCATCATCATTTCAGCCAATGGACGTCCACTGCTTGGACATAGGCCTCTCCCCAATGTTCTCCACACAGTGGTCCGGTGCACTCCCGCATCCAATGCTTCCCCGGGCCCCGCTCTTCCCAGATCGTCCCGGTCCGCCTTGTATGATGCTGCCAGGCGGCTGCGAGTTCCTGTACGTGGCCTCCACTCCTAGGACCTTTCCGCCCCAGACGGCCTTCTTGTTCCTCCCGCTAAATGTGCCCTTCCCATTGCCACTTGATGCATGCATCCTTTGGCTACGTTTGTGGACCTTAGTTCTCCTTGCGATCTCGATCATTTCTGATACGATCACGCAGGGAGACCCCGAGCATAGCCCTCTCCATTGCTCCTCTGGGTGACTTTGACCTCCTTAATCGGCCATTGTAATCGGCCAGCGTTCGGTTCCGTATGTCATCACCTGGGCAGGAACACACACGCAATTAAGACTTTCAGTCTTGAGACACTGCGGTAGATCTGCCGAAAATTAGCTGCGTAGCTTCCGAACGCTGCCCAGCCGAGTTGGATTCGTCGATCAACCTCTTTTTCTGGGAAGTTGGACTTACCAAGCTGGACTTTTTGTCCGAGGTAGATGACCGGTAAACTCCTGTTACATCATCAAATTTGAAAAGATAACTACTGAGTTTCTTGCTGGTGTCCTCTCAGTAGAAAATCGATATTCCGAACCGGCGGGTTACATGATACTAATGTGTACCTATATTGACATTCATAAGTGTTCTGTATGACAAAATTGAATACAGAATTTTTATAATCTTTATCTATACATCGCTTCCGTGTGTAGATTGCAACTTGGGCTTCCTTCTCTTGCTTACCATCCGGCTGAGGAAGCCAATATACTGCGCCTCTATAAAAAGTTAATGATTGTTTACATGAATGGATTGTCTCGTAAAATAAGCGTTCAGAAATCACAAATCCTTTTTTAGTTTAATTCAATTTCTTAAATCATTACATTTTATGAAATCGAAAAAAGCCCTCTTAATTATTATTAATGACTTTAAGTCAAAGTATTATTACGTACTTTGATGATGTTTTAACTTTTGCCATAATATTTTACCCATCATGGTCCGCTGTTGACAGAGAGGGGCTCCTTGGAGGGCGAAAATAATTCTAGCTTCTATAGATAAAAACAAAACGAAAATGGTTTTCTGAATTCTTCGTCCCGAAATCCCGAGAACGCTCGAATATTTTATTGTGTTTCGTATGTTTGCAATTTTTCGGAATTCTTCAAACAGCGGTAAATATAAAAAAAAAACATATAGGTCATTTTTCTAAATTCTGATTTTCTATTTTAGTTAAATCCTGTAAACATGCTAGAGACGACCTCTATGGCGTAATGTCGAAAATAACAGGCTGAAAGATTCGGTTGACTAGGCACCCAGATAACAAACTTTAAATTTTCTCAGGTAAAATAAGTGTGATGGGCCCCAGCTGGCTTCATAATCTAGTGCTTTTCTTAGAGCAACTTAGACCATCCATTTTGGAGTATTCATGGTTTTTTTTATGTGATAGGTGGCCGCCCATGGACACCTGCAACACCAGAGGAGGCACAATTGAGGCTGCCAACCTTAAAACCCCTATCCGGGTCCGCCCGGGTCTCCGGTACCCTCATTAAGCAGCGATACACCAGGACCAGTTGCGCTTCACGCCGGTTTTCTGTGAGGCCGTGGTAGTCACGAGGTCGAGTCGGGCCCATTCGTGCCGAAGCGAATTCATGATCAAGGATTGCCTTGTTTGGCCCATTTTTATGTCTTCCTTGTCATAGTATGTATTGCTTTCATGTAGTTCACAATAGATTTAAACTAATTACAAATCCTAACAAGTACCCGCCGGCGCATTGCGATGTTTATACATATCTATTTTTTTTAAATTTAGTTTGCAAAGTCCCAGTGGGCAAAGGAGACCTCCCCCAATCTCCCTATTAACTGCCTTTCTTGCCCATACTTGGACATCGTATTGAATCATCACACCATCATTTTTTTGGGCCTGCCGCATAGTCGCATCCATCGTCGGTTGCCATTTGGTGACGATTTTTGTCCATCTTTCAGGGTTCTTCTGCATTCATGCCGCCCGCTCCCATATCTACCTATCTATTATCACAGGAATATTATTGAGAAAATAAAAAAAATCAAACATTTCTTTTATCTATGACTGTGGCATTCCCATCAATCTTTTCCTGATTGCATGCCGCCGTTCCAATATTCCCGGTTCACTCATATTTCATCAAATCATCATCACCGCGTTGTATCTCACTTTGGTGCGTGTCAGGGAACTTGATAGACGATTCCTGGACCGGTTCTATACCCGCTAGTATCGCAAAAAATGATTACAGCTCCATAACCGCCGCGACAGTAAAAACGTAAACTGGGTCACGTCTGAAAGGCTTCCATCTAGTGAATGCCATGTGCTACATACTACTTGATTTTACACTCGAGCATCAGCAGCTATACCTAGTCTTTGTGACCGATGAGGGTAACCTAAGTAGTCATGCTCACGTCACATGTCTCTGTAGGTGGTGGCGCTCATAATGGCGGGTCATTACATTCCCTCCAATATGGTTGAGTGAAATGAAGGCTACACATGCGTCATACTTTGTGAACAGTGGCCCCTTTGGTACTGGTCTGCTTCGATTACCTCATATATGTATTTTATTATTATTTCCTTTATTTTATTTTGTGTAACAAATAAACTGTATGGCTTTGGTATTATGATGACACAACTTTGTTGAAGTTTGGCGATTAAAAAGAGTAACTGGCGAGTTTACTTGGGGGGGGGGCCGGATCTTCTCGACAGAACAACTTTTCCGAGCCGGTGGTAGTCGCATTATGTTTTATTTATTTCTTTAGTATATTTTTTTATTATCAATGTTATATGGATTAACATGTAAAGCTTATACATAAGTACTTATAATAGTTTAATTCATTCAAATGTATGCCGATTTTGTAAGTGCGGTGTACAAGCCTATGCAAATAAAGAATATTTGGACTATGACTTTATTCCGCATATAAAAAAAATAAAACTATTTATTCGGAACCCATTAAAATCCTTAAAAGGGTTAGTAACAAATGACATATTTCTATTGTTAAGTATTAGACATTAAGTGGGCGTCAAAATGGTTTTTAATAAGCGGAGAGTTATAATCTCCGGCTACTGTTTTCAGTTGTGACAAAGAATAGATCTATCTCCTTATTTTGCCACCGTCATCATCATTATTTTAAAACGTTATGTCCCGTTTTCGTCTCAAGCTTTCGTTTTGCCGGGGTTCTACCTATCTTAAGCGCTTATGGGAACTGAAGGCTGCTTTTTGGGTAATATTGATAAAATAATCAATAAATAAATCACAAAAAAAAACCTTCCTCTTTGCTTTGAAAGGTGAGTAGAAATTTGTCTTTTCTGTGGTAACTTGAGTACAGTCGCGTCGAGTCGCATCTCTACTCCAGACTCAAATTAACCATAAACCATGGTCGCCTATTCATCAACCAATTTAAGTAGCTTTCTTTTTTTTGTTTTCGTTCCTTTGGTGGTTTTTATGCCGACGAGGTAATTCATTCAAAAAAGCAATCGATTAGAGTAGTAAAGTAGCACATCAAACATAAGTGCATTTTACCGTGGACGCTATGCCGTCGGCTATGAATGGGCCGGCTCGACCGGAGTGATACCACGGCCTCACAGAAAACCAGCGTGAAGCAGCACTGTACTGTGTTTCGCTGCGTGTGTGAGGGTATCGGGGTCCTAATCCGAGGGAAAGGGGGGTTAAAATGGTTGGCTGCGCTCTTGTTACTCCACTGGTGTCGCGGGTGTCCAATGTCCATGGGCGGCGGCAATCGCTTACAATCAGGTGATCCGTTTTTGAACGCTGCCGACAGCTAGTCCTCCTTTAGTCTTAGACTATCTATCTATCTTAGATATAGATATCAGAAGGATTGCACCACCCTCCCCTCTTCTATCTAATGTCCTTTAAAGCGATAAGACTACATAAATTATACATTGTATCTGGTATACCTAGCTTTTAAGTTATGTATTACTCTTTATTACACAAAATTCTAACTAACGGAAGATATATGGATACATATCTATGTAGTTATAACGCGGGGAACACTAAGTGTGGAAAGCTTTTTTTTTTTTTTTTTGCTGTAGATAGGTAAGCGTTTGACCATATTTCACCTGATGGTAAGTGATAATATGAACGAAAAAAACGGGCCAAGTGCGAGTCGGACTCGCCCATGAAGGGTTCCGTAGCAGCAAGTAAGATATAGGTAGGAAGGTAAATTGTGGTTTACGGTTTATAACGTATTAAAAAAAACTACTCACTGTATCTAGTTCAAACCAATTTTCGTTGTTAGATTTCATGATTATGTACATCATATATTCTTTTTAGTTTTATAATTCATTTATTATAGAAGTTAGAGGGGGGGGGGGGCACACATTTTACCACCACTTTGGGAGCGTGTCTTGCGCAAAGTATTGTGTTTAGAAAAAAAATATGTTAAAAACCTTAACATCATTTTTAAAGACCTATCCATAGACACTCCACACGTATAGGTTTGATGAAAATTTTTTTGTGAGTTTCAGTTTGAAGTATGGATACCCCCTATTTTTTTTATTTTTTCCAATTTTTGTGTAATAATCGTAGTAGTTTCAATAGTATAATTCTTAGAGTTTCGAAGAAAAGTGGCTGTGACATACGGACGGACGGACAGACATGACGAATCTATAAGGGTTTTTTGCCATTTGGCTACGGAACCCTAAAAGAAGAGTAAACAACAAAAAACTATAAAATAATCGTTCGTATTTAATACTGCTGTCAGCACAATAAATCCTAATGAATCAAAAGCACCGTTAACGCTCCTATCATAAAAATGAAACAGCCATTCATAAGTGATAAAATAAAAATCACACCGCCCCCTACAGGAAAAATAACGGAAACGCCGTTTAAAACGCAACATCCCTCGGAAAATTTGCAAAATACTGGCTGAGAATTTATAGTGAGAGCCTCGTAGCAAACGTAGAAAGTAGGGCTGGGCAAATGCAATGCTTAGACGGAATGCAGTTTTTTTTATGATAGAGGCGATATAACGAGCAAGCGAGTCACCTGATGGAAAGTACTAGTCGTCTCCCATGAACATCCGCGATATCTGAGACATTGTTGGCGACAGACATCTTTATTATTATTAGTTTTATAAGAATTTTATATACATGTTTGAATTTACCGTTTTTATCATTTGATATTCATTTTTTTATTGAGTGCGTTTTCAAATGTCACGGTGATTTGGTGTTGTTCTGGAAAAATATAAAGTTGTGCTCTAAAACAGTGTGTTTCAATGCTGCCCGTTCCCTAGGTGAGTCTTTTATTCTTCATATAGTGCCGTTGCCACGGACGCTAGGTAGGCGCCGCATATTCCATCCTCAACAGACATCGTTAATGTGTTGCTGGCCTTTTTAAAAAGGAGTACGCTCATTCGTTTGATTCGATTGGTGACACACAAACACACACACACACACACACACACACACACACGCACACACAAACACACACACACACACACACACACACACACACACACACACACACACACACACACACACACACACACACACACACACACACGTATAAATACATTATTACGTGCAAGGTACGTACAGCCACACATCGAGGTATGCGGAACAGTCAGATTCTCTTCATTCGATTCTCACCTTAATGTCAAACACTTTCGACTCAATATCAATTGAAGAATTTTGACGGACTATAGTAGCCTGATATGTGGCTGTCTGTACACAACTGTCAAATTGTATTGGTTGTTTTCTTTTTTTTCCCTTTTTTGCTGCCCCTTGGCTGTTGTATTTATATAAGGTTGTCAATGTATTTAAAATCTGTTATTGGCTGTAAGTAGTATATATATAAATTTTAAATAGTATAATTTAAGAGCTGTAGATTTTGAAAAACAATAAATAAATAAATAAATCTATTGAAGATCCCTAAGTCGTAGCCTTGGAAAATACTCCCGCAGCCAAACCGTTCCACAGAACTGAGTTACGTAGTAGAAAGTTAAGTTAATAAATATCGTGTTAATTCCCGTCTTGATAAATTATAATCGCTTGCGTATGGTTCGATGTAAGAGTTTAACTTAGGCTTGACATTACGCCATTGTCCTTAAAAGCCAGTGACGCTACATAGTATGTAATTGTAGATACACTCGAGGCTTACACTTATCTAGAGATCAGGCAGGGCAGAGATGCTTTGCCAATCCGTTTTTACAATGACAGAGCCACGACTCATAGAAAACCGGCATAAAGCTGCCGTTGGCTTTGTTTCACTGAATGAGTGAAACTTCAGGCCCAATTCGGAGGGAATGGAAAAATATTGACTCTGCACTTGTGACTCTATTCGTGTTGCAAGATAGAAAACATAAATAGAGGCCATCGGATACTCGTCACGTCAACGATATTTAAATCGTCCTACTAGAATTTCTTGCAACTGATCTCATGGACAGAAGTTTGGTTACAACTATTATATAATCTGTGGCCCAGGCCACAAAATTGGTTAAGACTCCCCCTTGAAAGGTGACCTAGAAGTTTACATAACACTGAGTCAGGTATTGCAAGATATGTGATATTTTGGTCTTGTTATTTTTATGCGGTCAATTTACATCAGGTCTTTGCACTTTTGCAAGACTGCAACAAGCTTGTTCCGCAACACTACGTAAAAGGAACAAACAAATAATTCGCCGGGTTTATGCAGATTGCGCGGGCGTCGGACGCGTCGATACACTTACGGTTTCAGTGTCCTGAAGTGGGACAGCTGAGTGGATTACGAAGCATTGAGAATACGTAATAATCATTATTCTTATAAACTGTGGTATGTATGTGGGATTGGTGATCGGTAGATGCATGGTAAGGAACGTGTAGGAGTTCGATGTTTGAATTAGAATGACGTGCGAGAGTGAGATAGAAGACGAATGGCGGACGACGATGAAAGACGTACATAGTAAGAATCATTAAAAACAGTATTAAGCGTTGGCATTATAAACAGTTGACTTCAAAAAAAAAAGGCCGTGTGGTCCCCGGCAAAGTAGAATAGGCCACCCTCACTCTTACCGTAAAAGGCGACTAATGTAAAGCTGCTGGCATGATCATCAGCACCCAGAGAAGGAAAACTCTGCATATATATCAAAACCCTCGCCAACCCGTCTGCCAAGCGTGGTGAGAATGGCAACTACCCCTCATGTGATTGAGGGAGGCCCGTGCCCCAGCAGTGGGGACTTAAATGGGCTGATGATGATGACTTCAAAAAAAAAGGAGCCCCTCCAAAGGAGCTATATATAAAAGGAGGAACCTCCTTTATATCTTTTTATCTTGTAATTTAATACAACAATAAATCATTCCACAGACATTAGGCGCCGACTTCGGTAGAAGCTTTTCTCGAGTGTACTGTTATAAAATGTTATTTAAAGTGTATAAAGTAAGTATTATTGTACACTTTTCAGTTCGTGGCTTCTGAAAACAGTTTTTAAGCAGAAAATTTTTCAAGCTTTTTAGTGTAAATGAGACTTTAAAAAGACATTTTAAATATTTGAGGGTTCTCATTTTTTAAACAGCCCCCAAAACAGTTTGCGTGCCTATTTTAAATAAATAAATAACCAAACCAAACCAAAACCAAAGCTATAAATTAAAATTAAATAAGTATTATAAAAGTAATGAAACGAACGACTAGTTTTCCCCCCACCCCAGTCCCCGCCCGCCCTGCGCCCGAGTGCGACCCGTGCGTCTTTCGCTTACTTTGTGCAGGCATCGTAACTTCAAAAAATATTTTTTCGTTAGTTATCGTGTATATGTGTATGTGTATGTTAGTTATAGTTTTTAAGAAGTGTTAGTGCAACAACATGCCAAAAAGGAAAAAAGAGAAAAAAAATCCCAATGGATATTGAACCGAACGTGTTTGACATTAAGGTTTAACATAAAGACGTCTTGACCGCTATTCATCGGACTCATCGGATGATGAAGGTTAGTAAATATATATATTTTTTAAATTGTGTAATGATGAATGACTTAGGAAAATATAGTAACTAGTAATTTATCCCAAAAATTCTCAATTAAAAATATAACGTCTTGCCGGTGTTATGGTCATTCAAAGATTCATGGGCAAGTCCATTTTAAAAGTATGAAATTATTAAAAATAATTATACCATTTAAGTCCCCACTGCTGGGGCACGGGCCTCCCTCAATCACATGAGGGGTAATTGCCATACTCACCACGCTTGGCAGACGGTAAATGCAGAGTTTTCCTTCTCTGGGCGCTGATGATCACGCCAGCAGCTTTACCTTAGTCGCCTTGTACGACACCTCGGTAAGAGTGAGGGTGGCCTATTCTACTCTGCCGGGGACTACACGGCAAATAATCCATACAATTTGCACCAATTATTATAATAGAACAATTTGATAAAGCTACCATACAAAATTCAAATGAAATACATACAAAATACACCATCACACCATTTGTATGCAGCGTTTGTGGTTTGCTAAAAATAATGTGATTTTAAGGTGGTGATATCTCAGGTTCCTAGTCAAAATGAGAATCAAGTAATTCTTTCAACGATGTTTCTATCATTGAGAGGTCTTTTAATTACAAAAATAAAAAAAAAATGTCAAAAACCGTATTGTGTTAAATTTAACAATCACTTGACATTGGCAGAGTTGTCTCGAAAGAGAAACAGCAAGCCATAAAAAAAAACAGTTGAGAATTGGAAACACATGTAGGTAATACCTACCTACTAGGTATTTATTCAGAGTCTGGGTGTTTTATTTCCTTTTGAATAGAATAGAATAGAATTATATTTGCAGGAATGAGGTACATTTCAGGTGTTGCATATAAAAGATAATTGTAAGGAACTAAACACATTCACCCCTTCAGGGCATGCAAATCATTGTTACTTAAGCACTTAGTTATAAAATTAATTAATTCATTATTCATATTAAATAAACATCATTGCATAATAATTCAAATACAATAATAATTTTTTTTTCAACAGTAGGATTACAAATATATACATATAATACTTTTATTTTGTAAATACATACTTATAATAGCAAACACCCAGACCAATACAAACAAACATGTTAATGCACACAAATGTTTGTACTATGCGGGGATCGAACCCGCAACCCTTGTATCAGAGGCAGCGAGCACTACCACTGTTCCAATTATAAAAAATCACAATTAAAATAATATACATGTCAATTTTTGAAGTCAAAATCTTCACTTAAACTTAAATAAAAATAAAATATTCACTTAACTTGAGTATTGAATATTGATATTATCAAGTGCGTGTATAAGAAACAATTAATTGACGTTAATAAATGCAAGGTCGTGGTATGCCGAAGCGTGGCGTTCCCACGGTCAAAACTTTTGAACAATTAAGCACACAGCCCAAACTGCTGTGTTACGTCTGCCTTGGCCACAGTCCAGCGCAAGTCAGCCTTATCGCCTTGATTTGTTGCCCCCCAAGGCTTCTGATATACTAACAGTAAACAACAAAAGCTAATGTTGTGAGGCAAAGTAGAAGTAAATACGCGATAAACTTTAACACTGGTTTACAGCGAGCTGGAGACCTATTTTTGATTCACTCGTATGACTTAGCGTCGTCGCATGCGACGTATGTCACATTTACACATTGCCTTCTCAGTCGCATGACACCGATTTTCTTTATTTTTTAATCATTTGATTTCGATGTGGCCAATATAATAATAATAATTCTAACCCTTCCATGCAGAATTTTAAAAAACCGGCAATGTGGAATTGCAAACGGAACCCAAAAACCTATTGGCTAAATATGCTTTTTTGTCGCAAAAAACTATGAATGTCACATTGTGTCAACTGTCTCAAACATTCAAATTATTTTGACGTTGCTTGTACAATGTACTATTAGGCGGTCTTATCGCTGGGAGCGATCTCTACCAGACAACCTTCAGTAAAAGATAAACATCAAAAGGATTTAACTCGCCACACCGGTCAATAACCATTAAATTTACGTGTCTTTTTGATCACTCGACATTGGCAGAGTTATTATGTGTTCGCCGTAGGCATCACAGTAGCAGCCATATATAGAAAAAAAAAACCTACAGTAAAGGACATCAGATAGATGAGGGGAGGGTGGTGCAATCCTTTTGATATTCAACATCAAGTAAATTATATTATAAATACGTATATCTAGATAATAAATAAAACATTTTCATACACTAATATATACGAATATAACCTAACTAAAATACAGTATAACCTACACAAATTATATAAAATATACTACTTAAGGATACGTTATAAGGAATATTTATGTAAATATATTTACAAATATAATATAAGACTCTAATTTTACATGATAATCTCCCTTTATTATTGTGACGTCTTTGTGTATGTTTCGTTCTGTCTTGGTTTTAGATGGTGCTTGGTAAAAAACTCAATTAAAATAAACATCAAAAGGATTTAACTCGCCACACTAGTCAATAACCATTAAATTAACGTGTCTCTTTAATCACTCGACATTGGCTGAGTTATTGTGTTCGTCGTAGGCAACACAGTAGCAGCCATAAAGAAAAAAAAACGAGTAGGTGGGGTCACTCGTTGCAGACGAACGATTAAAAAATGCGGAATATCGAATGTCGAAGGAAAATCAGTAAAAAACGTGCGCTCGCCTCGAGGCGTGTGAATCAAAAATAGAGCTCCTGCTCGCTAGCGAGTAGACTCGGCTTGACTTGCGAGCTAATTTTTAGCTCGCTCGTGCTAGTGGTCGTCATTTACTAGTAACTCACTCGTAAGTGACGATCAAACTTTGTGAGTTACTGCAGTGCACTTACTAGATCGCGTTTGCTACTGAGTGAAATTCTGCAATAATTAGTTTGCTTCCAATCAAATCCGATTCCCGTACATGTTTTTTTTTATTGTTTATAGTAGGTAGACGAGCTTGCGGCCCATCTGATGGTAAACGGTAACCGCCGTGTGTGTAACGGTGTTTTCGAAAGACATTTCACTGATTAACTGGTTATCTAAAACACTCTAATATTTTTTCTTTCCATTCGACTGAACGAAAGCCCGTTGAACGTTTCACAGAATGAACGTTTTAAATTTACTTTGGCTAATTCATCATCATCATCATCATCATCAGCCCATTTAAGTCCCCACTGCTGGGGCACGGGCCTCCCTCAATCACATGAGGGGTAATTGCCATACTCACCACGCTTGGCAGACGGGTTGGCGAGGGTTTTGATATAAATGCAGAGTTTTCCTTCTCTGGGTGCTGATGATCATGCCAGCAGCTTTACCTTAGTCGCCGTTTACAACACCTCGGTAAGAGTGAGGGTGGCCTATTCTACTCTGCCGGGGACCACACGGCCCCTAATGGCTAATTAAATTATTATTATTATTTATATGAGAGGTGGCAGACGAGCAGACGGATCACCTGATGGTAAGCAATCCCGCCGCCCATGGACACCCGCACCACCAGTGGAGTCACAAGTGCGCTGCCAACCTTTTCTCCTTCCATTGGGCCTGCGGTAACCTCACTTACACGGCGAAACACAGCGCAGGCGCTGCTTCACGCCGGTCATCTGTGAGGCAGTGGTATCACTCCGGTCGAGCTGGCCTATTCATGCCTTAGCGTGGCTCTCGCACATTTATTATTATAAACTACGATACTTTTACGTTAGCAAACAATTTCCTATGGCTTATTTATTTCAATTAATGGTTATCTATCTATTTATTGATAAATAATATTAAATTATGTCGATGCAACACAACCTACGACACTTTTATCTTAAAAAACAATTACCATCACCACATTGTTTTTTATTTGTCAAAAACATTGCAACAGAATCTCCCCTCTCGCCCTGTTACCATTCATATCTCCAGGTATTCTCAATGCATGTACAGTCGCCTGCAATGATATGTAAACACCTCGACTCTTTAGGTGGAGCGATAAGGTTCATATTTGAATGAGGTCGTGTACTTATTAGTACACGTGACGACTCTCAGGTGTTTTACTTTAGGACACTGAAACAGTAATATACACTTGTGACTCCTCTGGTGTTGCAGGTGTCCATGGGCGGGGGTAATAGCTGACCATCAGGTGATCCGTCTGCTCGTCAGCCCCCTATCCCATATAAAAAAAACCGGCCAAGTGCGAGTCGGACTCGCGCACCGAGGGTTCCGTACAAACCTGCAAGGTTTACAAAGTTCGTTCATTACGACAATCGAGTCATAACTGTGGTATTTTTATTGCAAAATGAAATTCATAACATTACAATGGGGAAAGATGGAGGAGCATAAATTTAAGACAAAGATCTCTTTATCGTTTACGTAATCCTTTATTTTATATTAACACATATCATTTCGATAAAAGAACGTCGAAATATAAAGAAGAAGGCTATTTCGTCTTCTTAAATGTTGCCCTCCCCATACATAGTATAATAACTCGCGGTCATTGCTGTAACTACAATTATGTTTACAATCACAATTTTTTTGGTGGTACCTATAACTACTTAAAATATTAAGCTTTTCGGAATTTTTCTGTTACCTGTGCTGCAAGCTATTGCTTCTTACCAAATTTCGAGATTCTATGTCAACGGGAAGTGGTCTTTAGGTTTTAATTCCCTTGCGTGTAGTTGCGAGTTTCAAAATATGCGGTATCAATGGTTGTACTTTTGCGTTTTGCGTTTTTGCGTTGACTTAGATTTTTTTTTTTAACGGGTTAAAGGCAATTAGATCTAAGTATTTGATATGAATTTCAACTTGATAGCTCTACACGTTCATGAGGAAAAAAGTAATAAGTTTATATTTATTAAAAAATATATATTTTGTAATGTAACTAAAAATTTAAGGTTTTCGGAATTTTTCCTTTATGTGTGCTATAAAACGTTGCTTCATGCCAAATTTCAAGATTCTAGGTCGACTGGAAGTACCCTTTAGGTTTTGATTTCCTTGCGAGTACTTGCGAGTTTCAAAATATTCAGCTTAAATTGTTGTTTCTTTTGATTGCGTTGACATAGAAGTTTGATTTTGTTACAGCTTAAAGGTATTATAGACCTGAGTATTTGGTATGAATTTCAATTTATTACCTCTACGCGTTTATGAGGGAATGGGTAGTAAGTTTAAAATTATTAAAAAAATATATATTATGTGATGTAACTAAAAAGTTATGGTTTTCGTAATTTTTCCTTTATCTATGCTATAAGACGTTGCTTCGTACCAAATTTCAAGATTCCGAGTTCACGGGAAGCACCCTGTAGGTTTTGATTCCCTTGCAAGTGTCGAAAATTTGCGGCATAAACGGCTGTATCTTTTGATTGAGTTGGCTTAGAAGTTTGATTTTTTCACAGCTTCAAGGGACAGTAGACCTGAGTAATTGATTTAAATTTCAGCTTCATACCTCCACGCGTTCCTGAGAAAAAGGGTCTTGACAGACGGACGGACGGACGGACAGACGGACAACAAAGTGATCCTATAAGGGTTCCGTTTTTTCATTTTGAGGTACGGAACCCTAAAAAGGATGGTACGGCCGTGCCGCTTTTTTTGCTCGACTTGGCGGGGGCACTACCGTGGCCCCAGATCTTACTATTTGAGGTAGGTACTATGGTATGGGGAATACTCTGAGAAATTGTTCGGTTGTCAATACTCGACTGTGAGGCTCTCAAGAAACTTTTATGCCTCGCACCTCTTATTTCTCGAACAATCCGACCTTGAAATTGTCAAGAAAAAGCCATCATTTTTAAAAGCAGATAAGATTTTATGACTATTTTGGTATTGCAAGTGCCCATGGGCAGCGGTAAACGCTTACCAACAGGTGGTTTATTGGATCGTCTGCACTTATCTCATAAAAAATAAATAAAGTAAAAAAGTAAAAAAATATCTTTATTTGCGTAGGTTTGTACACAGCACTTACAAAGCGTCATACATTTAAGTAATTTAAAAATATTTATTAGTACTTATGTATCAGTTACATGTTTTTTTTTTCTTACTAGCTACCTCCTACATTGAGCTCGGAGCCTTTTCTAAACTATATTTTATTTTCCTTTCATTCCAGTTCTCACTCTTATGCTTCTCGTACTTTCATGCTGCATACTATATCTTTCTATCATTCATCTTCATTCACACTTGAGGTCGGGGGGAGACCTTATAGCTGCTCTATTAAAACATAATATTTGATGATATATAAAATATACCAAAAAAATAAATGAACATAATGCGACTCCCTAGAAATGTATATATAGGAATGAATCTCTCTTGTAATGAATATATGATCAGCAATTAGTAAAAGTTCTAAAAGCATTTGTAAAACCAATCTTTTCATTTGTTTATATATTTATTTATTTATATTTCTTTGTTTGCATATAGGTCTTACAAAATAACATGAACAGAGACATGTGACGCCCCGTAAGGGCACCGCAAAGTGTTAGAAAGCAGGTGTGCTTTCTTAAAAATAATATTTAACTAGTATTTAAATTATGTAAATACAAGTAATATTAAAATATAACATTGGAAGCAATCAATAACATTAAAGCATGCATTATTAAATCATTATTAACAATAAATAAATCAAATTAAATAATAAAATTCATAAATTAAATATACATTTTTAGGCATTAATTTGGCACTTATTATCAGGAACAATTCTTTTAAATTATAAAAAGCTTTTCAAAATAAGTATTGTTTTAAGTCTCTTAGGGAGGAGGACATGACATTGTTGTCATTTGTCCCAAAAAAAACCAATGAAATATAGGATCACTCAATAGGCAAGGACTGCTAGATCTTCAAATATAACAAGTTTACAAATATCATTCGCTTACTAGGGTTTGGTAAAATTTTTGTAGAGCTAGGGTTTTTAATTTAAGCTTTTCAAACACGCCGCGGCGTAACACAAAAAAATACAAACGATTTTAATGGTCATTCGATCGGCTATAAGATCGTTCGTATAAGACCCAATAATCCTAAGAAACAACTGTAGAACTGTAAAATTAACTTTTGATAAAAAACCGGGCTCAATATTGTAACTTCCCTCTATTTTGGTTTTATGTGTTGTACGAGATAATGTCCTCCAAACCGATATTTCGGTCATGGCGGCCAATCTCAGCGATCAGCCATCGACGCAGGACATATTATAGTGCACAAGTATTTGCGCAGACACAAGTGCACTCTCTATTCACGTACCCTCTTATTTCGATGGGGCACTAGTGTGACACGACCAAAGAGGGATTAGGTGCAAGACCAACGGCTTAACGTGCTTTCCGAGGCACGGGAGTACAAGACCGCCAACTTCCAGACTCCGGGCTAACACTGAGAATTTCTTAACAGAAAAACTCAGGTACAAATTTTGGCCTGACCCGGGGATCGAACCCGGGACCCCAAGCGCAACCTTCGCTTTAAAGTGCGACCATTGCCGAGGCAGTCGAGACAATTAGTCCATGAATGAATGAATGAATATACTTTTACAATACGAAAACCATTACAGTTATCACCAATAGAAGAAACGAATAGGACGATCTACTATTAGGACAAGAAAGTAGGATCAGGAGGAAACAGGGAGCCTGCGCCAATAGGGCAGAAACGAACGTCATATATCCAGCTAATAGCCGGCTGGTCAGTAGCACCGAGTTGTAGCCTCTAGCCGTGTTGTACTCATCATCGCCTCGTATTACACAGACGCAGATTTTTACCGTGGGAGAGCCACGTTTTGCCATGAAAGGCAGTGATACCACAGAAAACTGGCGCAAAGCAGCGTCTGAGCTGTGCTTCACCGAGTGGAGAGGAGGCCTGATCCAGGGGGAAGAGGAATTGGCAGCACACTTGTAACTCCACTGATATCTGACGGGAGCGGTAGCACTTGCTTACCATCGGGTGATCCGTCTGCTCGTCTACCACCTATCACATAAACGCACGTCCTCACAGAAAACCGGCGTGAAGCAGTGCATGCGCTGTGTTTCGCTGTCTGAGGCCCAATTCAATAGTAAGGGGGTTAAAAGGTAAGCAGCGCACTTGTGACACCACGTGTTGAAGGTGTCCATGGGCGGTGGTAATCGCTTAACATCAGGTGATCCGTCAGCTCGTCTGCCACCTATAATATAAAAAAAACACCGAACATTCGGTCTGGTTCCCTTTTAAAGGGTGGCGAAGGTAAGACGCCAATCGCTTCATTGTGGCTACCAGACTCCTCAAATCCTGGAGCATGGTTCAAGATTAATGAGCGCTTGGACCCCGCCGTTTTATGTGCATCAGAATGGCTGGTTGCCTGTAGATATATAATATAAAGGCTAAAAATTCAAATTTTCGAATCAACGCCACAAGCAACCAGCCATTCTGATGCACATGCTGTTTTGGCGCTCGGATCGTTTCTGGGCGTTATAATTCTACGGCTACAGCACAGTGTAACATACGGCTAGACGCGACCCGGCTGTCGCTATATCTTAGTGTTCCCACGTCGTCGCTCTTTGATTAAACTTTTATAAAACCGCAGAAGATGCATCGCTGCCGGGATTAGCCGCTTAATCTAGATGTTCCACTGGAGGCGACAAGTCGTTCCAGTACCGACTAATGCAAGTTGTAAGTGTTTTCAAGAGGGTAAATCTTGTAAATAAAAAAATGAGGAATCGTTTTATTTGGATCTCATGCCTTGCTATGTTGTCATAGCAAAAAAGAAAATGTATATGATATAATCGGACTACTTCATGTTTTCGCTCACGCTCGCACGTTACTCTCTTTTTCTCTCCGCAAATATTTATCTCCTAAAAGGAAACCTGACTTTGCTCGGGGGCACAGTTACAAACTTTTCTATTGTGCTCTGTCGTTGAATGTATTTGGTAATCGTTACTTTGTGTAATTACTTTCATTTGGGTTAATTTATTTAATTCGGATAAAGTAGTATTGTTTATCGGATTCGCCATGAAAAGAGGTTCGTTAAGTTAAGGCATTAGATCGATGAAACTACTATCGCCAATACATTAATATTTATTGTAGAAATTATGAGAGTTTAAAAAAAACATCTAGGAATCATCAGCATCATCATTTCAGCCAATAGACATCCACTGCTGGAACAGAGGCCTCCCCCAACGTTCGCCACACAGATCGGCCCTCTGCCACCCGCATTCAATGGATTCCCGCGACCTTCACCAGATGTATGTTCCTGTTCCTGTACTGTATCTTTAAATAATCGAAGCAAATAATGTTTGAGACAAATGTAATAACTTCTTCCTACAAGTAACAATAAACTGCATAAGTGCCAAAAGTGGCCGGAATATACGAAAGGTCTTGTCTGCTTAACTCGTTGAGCTAATGGAAAATATTAATTTGTACGCAAAGTTTACGTCAAAAAAAATTGAAAACCAAATTACTCAACCTAATATAGCTTATCATGTGGGAAAAGTGGCACTAAAAATCACTTTGAACTAATGTATTCATTTTTTTCTATTAGTTTGCACGCTGCGGTTGCCTTCATTGTAAGTACAGATAGTACAGAATCTTTAAGAAAAATGGTTCATTTTCATATGTAATAATTCAATTCAATTCAATTCAAATAATTCTTTATTTGCATAGGCTTGTACACAGCACTTACAAATTGTCATACATTTGAATGACTTAAAACTATTTATAAGTACTTATGTATAATTTACATGTTAATACATATATGTTGATACATAAAATATACTAAAGAAATAAATAAACATAATGCGATTCTACCACCGGCTCGGAAAGTTGTTTCTGGTCGAGAAGATCCGGCAAGAAACTCGCCAGTTACTCTTTTTAATCGCCAACTTTTTTACAATGGTTTATTATCTTCATACCAAGTCATACAGTCTAATGCAACACAAAATAGAATGAAGCAAATTAAAAGCTAAATATGAGGTAAACCGAAGCGGACCAGTCTCCAAAGGTGGCACCTGTTCACAAGTATGACGTATGTGTCAGCCATCATTTCACTCAACCATATTAGAGGGAATGTAATGACCCGCCACATAACGCCACCACCTCAGAGACCTTTGAGTGAGCATGACTACTTAGGTTCTCCTCATGGGTCACAAAGAGTAGTAGTTACTTAATCCAATACTAATAAACTGCAGGACGAGGTGTACAATAGTAGGTGGTTAGCATCTTGTCAATTATTGAATAATCAATATAAATCAATTTTATACAGTAATAAATGCTGCTAAGCCTAATTTATTAAAATTCAGTAATTAGGTATATAATATTAATAATTATTGTTAATAAATATGAAAATGTGTGCAGGCATGGAGGTCATTATGTCCATGAATCCTTATCGTTTAAGTAGTCTACAATTTTATAGTATCCTTTACTCATTAAACAGGCTTTCACGTGAGATTTAAATTTATGCGTTGGTAACTCAATAACATTTTGTGGCAACTTATTGTACATTTTAATACTTAGACCAACAAATGAATTATTAATTTTTTGAAGTATCGCATGTTGGTAATTCAGAGAAGTGTCGAGAGTTTGGCAGTATTAATGTGCTGGAAAAAATGGAATGGTTAGCGTTTACCCTAACCATTCCATTTTAAAGCGCGATTTTGGGGAGGTTGGACATGTTGCTCGTTTTTTCGGTAGGTGCACGCAGGCATCGCCATTATCTAGAGAGCACGTGTGCCTGCTTTGAGCAGATTGTAACACATAGGCAGGTCATGACAACCGAAATGTCATAGCGTACGATATAAAACATCGTAACCGTAAAGTCGAATTTTTGAAGAAAACTCTTACCTCGGGTCAGGATATCGGATATGGTGATAATCCATTTACAGCAAAGTAAGATGTTTTTGTACGTATTTCGACTGGGTGACTCAGAAAAACGATATAAAACTTTGTAACAGTAAAGTTGAATTTTGGGCGTTAAGCTTTATCTCGGGTCGGCATATCGAATATGGTCAAAATCGATCTATAGCAAAGTAAGATGCTTTTCGTATGTATTTCGACTCTGTGACTCAGAAAAACGATATAAAACATCGTATTCGTAAAGTTGAATTTTTGGCCTAAAGGCATACCTCAGGTCCGGATATCGGATTTGGTAAATTGATCTTCAGCAAAGTAAGATGCTTTTCGTATGTATTTCGACCGGGTGACTCAGAAAAACGATATACAACATCATATCAGTAAAGTAAAATTTTTGGCGTTAAGCCTTATTTCGGGTCGGGATATCGGATATGGTAATAATTGACCTAAAGCAAAATAAGATGTTTTTCGTATGTATTTCGACTTTGCGAATTAGGAAAACGATATAAAACATCGTATCCGTAAAGTTGAATTTTCAGCGTAAGGCCACACCTCAGGTCGGGATATGAAATGTGGTCATATTCGATCTACAGCAAATAACGATGCTTTTTGTATGTATTTTGATCGGGCGACTCAGAAAAACGATAAAAAACATCAAATCCGTCAAAATGAGTTTTCGGCGTAAAGGCATACCTCAGGTCGGGATATCGAATATGGTCATAATTGATCTACAGCGAAGTTTGATGCTTTTTGTATGTTTTTCGACCGGGCGACTCAGAAAAACGATATAAAACATCGTATCCGTAAAGTTGAATTTTTGGAGTAAACTCATACCTCAGGTCGGGATATCAATTATGGTCATATTCGATCTACAGCAAGGTACGTTGTTTTTTGTATGTATTTCGACCGGGCGACTCAGAAAAACGATATAAAACATCGTATCCGTAAAGGTAAGTTTTCGGCGTAAAGGCATACCTCAGGTCGGGATATCGAATATGGTCATAATTGATCTACAGCAAAGTACGATGCTTTTCGTATGTTTTTCGACTGGGCGACTCAGAAAAACGATATAAAACGTCGTATCCGTAAAGTTCAATTTTTGGCGTAAAGGCATACCTCAGGTCGGGATATCAAATATGGTCATTATCGATCCACAGCAAGGTACGATGCTTTTTGTATGTTATTCGACCGGGCGACTCAGAAAAATTATATAAAACATCGTATCCGTAAAGTTCAGTTTTCGGCGTAAAGCATACCTCAGGTCGGGATATCGAATATGGTCATAATTGATCTACAGCAAAGTACGATGCTTTTCGTATGTTTTTCGACTGGGCGACTCAGAAAAACGATATAAAACGTCGTATCCGTAAAGTTCAATTTTTGGCGTAAAGGCATACCTCAGGTCGGGATATCAAATATGGTCATTATCGATCCACAGCAAGGTACGATGCTTTTGTATGTTATTCGACCGGGCGACTCAGAAAAAGCGATATAAAACATCGTATCCGTAAAGTTCAATTTTCGGCGTAAAAGCATACCTCAGGTCGGAATATCGAATATGGTCATAATTGATCTACAGCAAAGTACGATGCTTTTTGTATGTATTTCGACCGGGCGACTCAGAAAAACGATATCAAACATCGTATCCGTAAAGTTGAATTTTTGGCGTAAAGGCATACCTTAGGTCGGGATATGAAATGTGGTCATATTCGATCTACAGCAAAGTACGATGCTTTTCGTATGTTTTTCGACTGGGCAACTCAGAAAAACGATATAAAACATCGTATCCGTAAAGTTCAATTTTTGGCGTAAAGGCATACCTCAGGTCGGGATATCAAATATGGTCATTATCGATCCACAGCAAGGTACGATGCTTTTTGTATGTATTTGGATCGGGCGACTCAGAAAAACGATATAAAACATCGTATCCGTAAAGTTGAATTTTTGGAGTAAATTCATACCTCAGGTCGGGATATCAAATATGGTCATATTCGATCTACAGCAAGGTACGATGCTTTTTGTATGTATTTCGACCGGGCGACTCAGAAAAACGATATAAAACATCGTATCCGTAAAGGTAAGTTTTCGGCGTAAAGGCATACCTCAGGTCGGGATATCGAATATGGTCATAATTGATCTACAGCAAAGTACGATGCTTTTCGTATGTTTTTCGACTGGGCGACTCAGAAAAACGATATAAAACGTCGTATCCGTAAAGTTCAATTTTTGGCGTAAAGGCATACCTCAGGTCGGGATATCAAATATGGTCATTATCGATCCACAGCAAGGTACGATGCTTATTGTATGTTATTCGACCGGGCGACTCAGAAAAATTATATAAAACATCGTATCCGTAAAGTTCAGTTTTCGGCGTAAAGGCATACCTCAGGTCGGGATATCGGATATGGTCATAATTGATCTACAGCAAAGTACGATGCTTTTCGTATGTTTTTCGACTATGCGACTCAGAAAAACGATATAAAACGTCGTATCCGTAAAGTTCAATTTTTGGCGTAAAGGCATACCTCAGGTCGGGATATCAAATATGGTCATTATCGATCCACAGCAAGGTACGATGCTTTTTGTATGTTATTCGACCGGGTGACTCAGAAAAATTATATAAAACATCGTATCCGTAAAGTTCAGTTTTCGGCGTAAAAGCATACCTCAGGTCGGGATATCGAATATGGTCATAATTGATCTACAGCAAAGTACGATGCTTTTTGTATGTATTTCGACTGGGCGACTCCGAAAAACGATATAAAACATCGTATCCGTAAAGTTGAATTTTTGGAGTAAACTCATACCTCAGGTCGGGATATCAAATATGGTCATATTCGATCTACAGCAAGGTACGATGCTTTTTGTATGTATTTCAACCGGGCGACTCAGAAAAACGATATAAAACATCGTATCCGTAAAGTTCAGTTTTCGGCGTAAAGGCATACCTCAGGTCGGGATATCGAATATGGTCATAATTGATCTACAGCAAAGTACGATGCTTTTCGTATGTTTTTCGACTGGGCAACTTGTCACATAGGGACAAAGTAAGAAGGAAAAGAAAAGCGGAGTATGAATAGAAGTAATTTATTTAATTAGAAAAAGTTAGGTAAGGGGTCGCGGTTGGTCGTGCCTAGCGGTCTTGGTCGTCTGAGCCTGTTTTCTTTGAAATATAACTAACTCCCCTTGGCTCAATCCGTTGGTCCACTTCTGACTCCGAGAAATCTTCAGACGCCTTTAACTCGTGGGTATGTACTCTGTATGTTTACGGGTCCGGTGGGTGTTCTTTATATTTCAGCCTGATGTCTCAACCCGGTGGGTGTTCTTTATATTTCAACTTGAGGTCTCAACCCGGTGGGTGTTCCTGGAACGCGTTATAAGGACACGTCTTATAAATATGGCCGACTAGGCGACCTGGACTGCAGATGAAGACGCGAAGCCAAAAAGGGGTGATTGAGAGTGATTAAAGTACAATTTAGCAAGCGAGATGAGGAAGCTGCAGTCCAGGTACAATGCGAGCAAGGATGGAATGAAGTGTGACTGCAACCTTGCGTGAATATGCTAGGTATGCCAAATAAATAAATAAATGTGCGAGCAAACCCGTAGCGGAGCGGTAGTATGTCTAGGCATAGCAAATTCTCACAAGATCGCACGTCTTTTAACAATGAAGCAGAAAGATGATGATGATAATTTATCGAAATGAAAATAGTAAACAAATAAGCTAGGCACTTAATTAAGAAATATTAATTTAGTTATGTAAAATAGGTAGGTATGAAAAGAATAGCTTTAAAGAAAGAAAATAAAGTTAATTAATTGCAGTTGTTAATAGTTAATGTGTAATAAGTTCTACAGTATCATTTAAATATCTATAATGTTCAAAATTAACCAATAAACTAAGTTATTACAAAATATGGAGGTAGGTATTTTATAAAATAAAGAGGTACTAGGTAATTTATTATTTGGTATAAAATTAATATGCTACGTAGCTAAAATGTTTAATGATCAAATGTAAAAGAGATTCAAATAAGAAAACTTATCAATTTATGTGGCCGGGAATCGAACCCGCTTGGTTACGCACTACGCCAACTTTACTTATTTGTTCACTATGATATTTATAATGGATGAATTATGATTATAATGACGTATGATTTTCATGTTATTTTCTAATATGAATTATGAACATGGAAATGATTAAAATTAGCACTGATTTCTATTGAACAGACTTATTATAGTAAAAGCAATCATGCTAAATGTTCTTACAGTGTAAAATAATGATTTAATGCGTCGCGAATGAGGTTAGGTAAAAATACCTTCTTCTAGGATATCAAGCAAATCACATTTCTTTTGGAAAATCAATTAATTAAAGTTGATTCTACAATGCAGAAGTAATTTTATGCTAATTACATTAGAAATTGAAGTGGCAAATAGAAGAAATTAGAAAGTGACCACGCCATGTGGAGTTACGTAACAAGGGACACGAAAGTTCTAGAAGCTTCTACACTAGGTACTATTATAACACTATAGATCTGTGCAACACTTACCCAGTATGGGACGATAAAACACTGATAATACTTAAGTAAATTTTCAATAAATTTTAAGTTTGAGGTGAAATTATTTCTCGTTAAGCCGTATCGAGTAATAAAAATTGAGAAATCAAGTACGGGTCATCTCCAGGACGGTCGGACGGCAAGTGATGGCGAGCGCATCGGCTCTGAGACACGGGCGGCGCATACGTCACCGGACCCAAGGCTAAGGATCTTTTGTTCGCGCGACCAATCGGACTGCGACGAGTATTAATATAAAATATTTGTGCTTGTGCGTTTGTTTGTTGAAGTGAATGAAATGCTATATTGAGTTAGTTTACTTGTTTACCATAATTATATCGAGTAACTTATATAGTTTAATACTATTGTTTACATAATGTATTTTAAAATGTTTATTTGTTGTATATATTTTATGTTTATTTACCAAGCTTTTGTAAGTACACATTTTAAGTTATTGTTTTTATAGTTTTAAGTTTAGTTATTTAAGTAGGGTTATTTGTAAAATACGACTATTTTAAATAAAATCTCTTTGCACTAATTGCTGCTTCTGTAAATCAATAACGTATACGTTACAAACTCAGAAAAACGTATAAAACATCGTATCCGTAAATTCATTTTGGCGTAAGGCATATACCTCAGGTCGGGATATTAATATGGTCATAATTTATCTACAGCGAAGTTGCTGCTATTTGTATGTATTTTCGCCGGGGCGACTCAGAAAAACGAATAAAACGTCTATCCGTAAAGTTGAGTTTTCGGCGTAAGGCATACCTCAGGTCGCGATATCGAATATGGTCAAATTGATCTACACGAAGTTTGATGCTTTTTGTATGTTATTTACGACCGGGCGACTCATAAAAACGATATTAAACTCCGTATCCGTAAAGTATCAATTTTTTGGCGTAAAGGCATCCTCAGGTCGCGATATCCAAATATGGTTCATTATGATCCACAGCAAGGTACGATGCTTTTTGTATGTTATTTCGAACCGGGTTTGACTCAGAAATCACGATATAAAACATCGTATCCGTACAGTTTCAGTTTTTCGGCGTAAAGGCATACCTCAGGTCGGGATTCGAATAGTGGTCATAATTGATCTACAGCAAGTACGATGCTTTTCGTATGTTTTTCGACTGGGCAACCATGAAACGAATATAAAACATAGGATCCGTAAAGTTCAATTTTTGGTCGTACAAATGCATAAATACCTCAGGTCGGGATATCAAATATGGTCATAATTGATCTACATGCGAGTTTGATGCTATTTGTATGTATTTCGACCGGGCGACTCAGAAAACATATAAAACGGCGTATCCGTAAAGTTGAGTTTTCGGCGTAAAGGCAATACCTCAGGTCTGGATATCGAAATTGGTCATATTGATCTACAGCGAAGTATTGATGCTTTTTGTATGTAGTTCGACCGGCAACTCAGAAAAACGATATAAAACGTCGATCCGTAAGTTTCAATTTTTTGGCGTAAAGGCATACCTCAGGTCGGGTATCAATATTCATTAGCGATCCACAGCAAGGTACGATGCTTTTTTTTATGTTTTTCGACCGATGACTCAGAAAATTTATAAAACATCGTATCCGTAAAGTTGAGGTTTTTCGGCGTAAAGGCAAACCTGAGTCGGGTATCGAATATGGTCATAATTGATCGACAGCGAAGTTTGTGATGGCTATTTGTTATTATTTCGACTGCGGGCGACTCAGAAAGAACGATATGAAAACGTCGTATCCGAAGTTCAATTTTTGGCGTAAAGGCATACCTCAGGTCGGGAATATCGACTAGGGTTCATAATTGATTACACGAAGTTTGATGCTTTTTGTATGTATTTTTTCGACCGAGCGACTCAGAAACAACGATATAAAACGTCGTATCCGTAGTTCAATTTTTGCTAAAGCGCATACCTTCAGGTCGGATATCAAATTGGTCATATTCGATCCTACAGCAAAAAAGGATGCTAGTTTTTGTAATGTATTTTGATCGGGGCGACTCAGAAAAAAGATATAAAAACATCGTAATGCTTAAAAGTTGACTTTTCGGCGTAAAGGCATACCTCAGGTCGGGATATCGAATATGGTCATAATTGACCTACAGCAGTAAGATGCTTTTTCGTCATGTATTTGGTGGGCGACTCAGACAACGTTATAAAACATCGTTTTCTTATCCGTATGTAAAGTTTGACTTTGTCGGCGTAAAGCAATACCTCAGGTCGGGACTACGAATATTGTCCTAATTGATCTACAGCAAAGTACGATGGCTTTTGTGTAGGTATTTCGACTGGGCGACTCAGAAAAACGATATAAAACATCTTATCCGTAAAGTTGAAATTTTTGGAGTAAACTCAAATACCTCAGGTCGGATAGTCAAATATGGTCATATTCGGATCTACAGCAAGGTACGATGCTTTTTGTATGTATTTTCAACGGCGACTCGAAAAACGACATAAAACATCGTATCCGTAAAGTTCAGTTTTCGGCGTAGAAGGCATACCTCAGGTCGGGATATCGAATATGGCATAATTGATCTAGCAGCAAAGTACGATTCTTTTCGTATGTGTTTTTCGACTGGGCAACTCAGAAAAACCGATATAAACACATCGTCTCCGTAAGTTTAGTTTTTGCGCGTAATGCGCATACCTCAGGTCGGGATTCGAATATGGTCATAATTGATCTACGCGAAGTTGGATGCTTTTTGTATGTAGATTTTTCGACCGGCGAACTCAGAAAAACGCATTATAAAACGTCGTATCCGTAAAGTTCAATTTTTCGGCCGTAAAGGCATACCTCAGTTCGGGATATCAAATATGGTCCTTATCGTGATACCACACGCAAGGTACGTTGGCTTTTTTGTATGTTTTTCGACCGGGCGACCTCAGAAAAATTATATAAACATCGTATCCGTAAGTTTAGTTTTCGGCGTAAGGCCCATACCCTCAGGTCGTAATATCGAATATGGTCATAATTGGATCTACATCGAAGTTAG
>JADPWL010003251.1:0-40001 GCA_019059595.1 Marasmia exigua
CAGAAAATTACAACGCAGCAACCCTTAAGGTGACAGGTAGGGCACACAAGCGACGCCAATCGTTTAAAATAGATCTGGTTTAGTATTTAAAAATTAAAATCCATTGGCGTCGCTAGTGTGCCCTACCCGTCACCTTAATGGGACACAGACCGTTCACTGAACCAGACTATCTGCCTCACGATGTTTTCTTCACCGGTACGCCGAGCCAATGGTGAAAATTCGCCCAGAGGTTTTGAAAAATCCTGGCAAACACTTATACTATTTATTAAATAACCATGCACAAATGTTAGGGTCGTTTTTGTACGCAAAAAATTGATTCACGCCAAAAGTGGCCGCTTTTGGCGGTAATTCAAGTTTCGATTACAAAAGCAGACCCAAAAGTTAAGTAAATATAAGTATTTAGAGTGTTTGCCGAGAGATTGTAACCCCGAAATTGTTTTAAATAGATCCAGTTTAGTAGCTAAAATTTAAAATCGATTGGCATCGCTAGTGTGCCCTACCCGTCACCTTAACAAAAAGGCTTAAATAATTATTTTAATTTTAATATTTGTTGAAAGGGTTTCCAACGTTGTTACTGTACTGCAATGTGGTGACTGATAAACAGACAACGAAGTTGGTTAGCAAATAGCAGCCAAAATTATAATTTTGGGGGGTGTCCTACACACATTTTAAATGAATATTGTCAAAAGTAGCAATATTGAGTTATCGTTTTAGTATTTTTTCTTGTTGGCAACACAGCACAAAATGTCCGACGCTGATCACTCAAATGACATTAATGCACCTTGTGCAAAGAAAATAAAAATTTCTGAGCAAAATGAAAATAGTGTGAGTGAGAATCAGTTGAAACTGAAAGACTTTATACCGGAGAAGATATTAAAAAACAATACTGTCAGGAAAACGATCTGTGTTCAAGGAAAATTTAGAGGGAAAACTGGCGTGGCTTTGATCTTGTTCGAGAAAAATGCTTTCAAAGAAGAAGATTTGAACGATACAGGCTATTTCTCGTCGGATACGGAGTTGGAAACATTTTTCCAGAACGATATTTACGGAAACTACGCGTGTTTCCCGCGGCCCTCGATAAACAGTGAGTTTTATTTTCTCCCTCCACAACTTTCAAATACCAAGGTTTTCATTGTCTGGCTGGAGTTAGCAGAAATATTAGTCATCAGTTCATCACAGTACAACATGAATTCGTGAGCTTATTTTATCATAACGTGAAGTTCATATTATAAAATCGTGAGTGAAATCTCTAATTCAAATATTTGCTCCCACGTTATCACAAATACTTCGTCAGTTTCGTCACTAAATCATTTACATCGCAATTGGTGAACATATGGGTCGTTTCTAAGATTTTTAGAAATATTTATGAGATAATCTGAGTTTTGGTAACTTGAAAGTCATATTTTAGTTTATTTTTGTCATGAATTCGGTACAAAATCATTATAAGCTGGTATTTCTTGTACTTACACACATGTTCTTATCTTTAAATACTGTGTAAATTGCTATTAAGTTGATTTAAGAAAACCTGCTATTTATCTTGTAAGAGATAATTGAAGTCAGATAATTGACATGTTTAATTTAATGTGCTGTATACAAATACATAGTTTGATTAAGAAAACATTAATTGCGTCTTTAAGAGAGCTTCAAATAAATTTCTGCTCATTCAACCATGAAGTAGCTAAAATTAGCTGTAATTGATGCAACGCATGTGTTGCAGCTGAGTCACAGAATCTTACATTATTTCTGAAAGTGAAAGTGTTAATGTAGAAAGACTTAGTTTGTTCTTATTAAATTCCAGTACAATATATCAATATGATAAAGAAAGACCACCATTTCTAATAGGCATCATCATAATATGATTTGTAACTAAATCTTTGTGAATGAATGAATTAGGTCCAAGCAAATTGTCACAAGACAACGCACTGGACATACAATAGCAGTGTTAAAAACGATACAATCCAACAATTCTTATTTTTACGGCACTTCAATGCACAAATAAACACTAAATTTCTACACTAAAATCACTAGACACTAATTTAAAACCTTTGATTTGCATCAGCCCATGCAGCTTTTTTTTAGCCCTACCTGCCAAATCCTTCTTTGTCTATGTCACAAAGGGGCCTTAGAAATAGTTGTCTCTGACTCAATGGGGACTTAGCAACAGTTGTCTCTGACTCAATAGGGATTTAGAAACAAAGCAATATTTTTACCTGTGCCCACCTTTAAAAAACAATTATTCAATGAATAATTTATACCTAACCATTTTTAACAATATAAATTTTAAAAATTCCAGGTGTAAAGACAACAGTGATATATCCGGCTACAGAGAAGCATATCACCCGATATACGCTGCAACAAGTGCACCTGGTGCTGGAGACTCCGGAGTTGTACCAGAAACTGACCCTGCCTCATATTGAGAAGGAGCAGTTTAATTTGCAGGTATTATTTCTTACTGTCTTAATCTATCTAAAGGACACAAAATTATGTATGTAAACACAAGCTGAAGCATAAATTTACACATACCCAATACATAAGAGTGCTGGCTTGATCTGTTAAGACTTCGATTTGACCAATCTTTATCTGAGAGCAAAAGTTATGGTATAAAGCTGTGATTCCATACAACAATGTTACACCATGATTTATTCTCAGATTACAGTTGGTTAATGCCTGATCTGTCTAATCTGTATCTGTGGATAAATCTATCTTTAATGACAGATTTGTACAGAATGACTGAATGGCGCTATATCAAACATTTAGTATCAAAAAAAGTTTATTAAATTTTCGCGTTGCATTATAACTATAATTAATCAAAACGGGAATTAACACGATACTTATTATTTCATACAACATTGTGTACTCACATATTTTACTTGACGTTTCGGCTATATTACAGCAGCCGTGGTCACGAGCGGACGAGTATCAAATTAAGATTGGTTGAATCGGCCCTGAATCGGATCTAAATAAAAATAAATTCATGGTGACCCACCCAGGGACCAGAACCGGTTACCGTTATTAGGGTTTTCGATACCGTATTTTAAAATCATAAGGTAACCCTATCAATAAGGTAAGCCTATCATTGGCTTACCCTATCAACATGCTTATCCATTCATTACGGTAAGCGTTTTAATCACGGAAAGCCCTATAATAGGCTTACCATATTAAGATAGGCTTTTAGAATTCTACTAAGCTATTTTAATATCTACGCGCAAAGCATTTGAATCAATATTGCGCACCTAACTAACGACGGAAGCCGATTGGTCACCCACCACTCAAATGCGTGGATAAGAGATAGACAATCAATAGGGTAACCCTTACTACCCAGTAAGCGGTTGTAACCCTGTCAATAGGGTTACCAATATAATAAGGGTACACAATCAATAGGGTTACCAATATAATAAGGTTACACAATCAATAGGGTTATCAATATAATAAGGTTACATAATCAATAGGGTTACCAATATAATAAAGTTACACAATCAATAACCCTATTGATTGTGTAGGGTTACCCTATCGATAGGCTTAACTTTGAAATGGGGTTTTTTGGTACCTGGTCCCACTACATCAATCATAATTAAATAGTGATGTATGGTTTCCTCTGTTAATTAACATGATATGGTAGTAATTCTAGAATTGAACTTACCATTTAAACTTTTCTAGTAACTTTTAGCTCTATTATTGTAACTTTTAAGCATGGTTTACCAGTAACTTAACTACATAGTTAAGTTATGTTTTTTTCAGTGGATATACAACATTCTTGAAGGCAAGAGCGAGCAAGAAAGAATAGTCCATAACAATCCGTGCGAGAAAGAAGGGTTCGTTCTGGTCCCTGACCTCAAATGGGACGGTCTTACTAAGGAGACACTGTACCTGCTTGCCATTGTCCGGCAGAGGGGTATCAAGTCATTGAGAGACTTGGATGAGACGCATCTGCCGCTGTTGAAGAGGATTCGAGTGGAGGGAAAGGTAACTATACTTTGTAATTAAATAACTGTAATAAATCTGCTTAGGTAATACTTGAACGTCCCCTTTTACCGAATCGAATATTCGGCCGAATTATTCGGCTTACGATGTCCGACGAGGTTCCAACTAAGTACGCTACGTGGCGCTGCTAGCTAGATGACAAGCGAACCGTACCTCACCGCGCTATAATTTTTGAAAAACATCGCTCAGTTAGGTTATAATGTTATGATAATGTGGTTATCATGATAGAAATTTTTATTTTCAATCCCATTTATTACAAAACGTGGTTTAAAATAAGTACTGCGAGTAACATAAGGAATAACAAAAGAACTAGAATAGACACGATTACAAAACGAAGTACCTGTATAATGTTTGTTACTGAATATATAAATAAATAAAATCATACGGAATAACTTTTACCTTTTACTTCTATGAAGTCATGTAGCTAAGGAAAGAATCGCCGAATAATACCGAATATTCGGCCGAATACGTATAGTAAAAGCTTACGTAAACATTTTTCGATTTTTTTTGTCACAGCTCGGCAACCCTTACTAACCGTATGCATTTATTTGTAGGTAATTCCCCGAAAATACATTTCGATTTGAAGCAAAGCGAATGTGAGGGTGGCCATTTGTGTTAAAAAATACGAAATTTGTGTTAATAAAAACGTAATCATCATCTAGACTCCCCTAACCCCCATGTCATCCAAAATAAGCAAAGCAAAGGCCCCCCCGACCCTCCCATAGTGTTTACATAATACTTGAACGGCCCCCTAAGAGTTATATCGATATACATTTTATTTCAGAAAAGTATCCAAGACAAGTACAACATACCTGGAAGTCAGCTCCGTGTCTACATACACTACCAGCCCTCCTTCTATCACCTCCACGTGCACTTCAACTACCTCCAGAACGAAGCACCCGGGATCTATGCGGAGAAGGCCCACCTCCTCGATACGGTCATCAACAACATTGAAATGATGGGAGATTATTATAAAAAAGCTAATTTAACCTTCACCCTTCTTGAAATGAACAATATGTTTAATGTCTACGAGACCAACGGATATTTGCAAAGAGTCGAACCAAATATCAAGAATAGTGAACTAATTGATAAGTAATTGGTTTTAGTGAAAAATTGTAAGGTCCAATTTTGTGAGGATATTAATAGAAAATAATTTGGTAAGCGAAAATGTTGATCAAGAATATTTTTATGGAGTTGCGCTCTCGGTTGCGCAGTTGCAACGTTTATATCACGACGGGCGTTGATTTCAACAAAAATTGCAATTTGAAAGTAAGCATACAGTCGAACTGTATAGTTCTGAACTATTATGATGATTACGATAAGCTAAAACGAAGCGATAGTCTTTCCTCCATTGAAAGCCTGTCCGATTGTGAGTACAGTGATGAAGAAACTGATGTTACCGCAGTTATCCCCATTGAAGAGTTCTGTCAGATAATACCAAATTCCATGTCATGTCTTAAGATTGACCGGAACACAATTTCCTTCAGGATTCTTACTGAACCGAAGAATGGTGGTAATTTTTATAAAGAACTCCTTTCTGCAAATAACTTACCTAAAACAGTTAAGAATAGCGAATTGATAGTTAATGTTAAAGTCAATGATGTGCTCAAAATTGTATGCAGCAATTGCTCCAACGTGGTATCGGAAGAATTTGTGAAGTTTGACAGGGTTCTAGAGTTGCCTTCGGTAAACCTGGACATGTCAGACTGGTTTTGCCACGGACATGGTGAGAATAGCCATGAGAATGCCTTGAAGCCGAATAAGAATGATTTTCTATACAGGCTTACATTTTTTATGCTCAATAAGAATTCTATGTCAGATAAAACTAACAAATTTAATGCTAAAAGAGATATATACCATTGCAATCGATGCCTCGCTTGGTTAGGAATTAAAACCAAAGATAGTGTCAAATTATTTAACTCTGACGTTAGAGCTATGCAAGAGGGACAAGAAATGGCACTATTTTCACACAAATCACCTTCTGAAGACCCTAAGACTGATGATTTTATATTCACCATAGAAAAAATGACTCAGGAGTTCAATCTAGGCTTGCAATACACTCTCATGTGTAAGATTGTGTTAGAATGTGCATTGTCAGCTAATAATAAACAATATTTACTCATTTGGGTAATGGATAAAGAATTACAAGTGCTGAAAAACGTTGGAGAGTTCATAGAAAATGATAGAATTAAGTTACAATCGAATTTTCTAACTAAAATATTATATAAAGTGGAGACGTCACTCAACGATGAAGTTGAAGTCTGGCTCTCGGACCCGGCAGTTGTCTCAACGGACATATCAAAAAGCATGTTCCGCATTGGCTTGGAACATTTGCAGAAAATGTCTCTAAAAGTGCCAGAATGCTTTCGCAACACAAATGGCTATAGTGTTAGTTACTTAAAAGTTTGAAAATAAATACATATTTGCAGATTACCCGTTGTATTTTTTTGCGAAAAGAATCTTTCCTAAAATATTTGTTGTCCAAAACTTTAAGGGCAGGCTGCTTTCCGCATAGGGGTGCTCGTTTCAGAAAGGAAGGCAAACGAGCAAGCGAGTTACCTGATGGTAAGTGATCACCCCGCCCATGGACATCAGCAGAGGGAGTGGAGATGCGTTGCCGGCCTTTTAGGAAGGTATTGGCTCGTTTCTTGAGGATCGCAATGTCGTACCGGTTCGGAAATACCGCTGCGGGAAGTTGATTCCACAATGAGGAGGTGCGATGATGCGGATTTCCACCCATCCAGATGGTACGGGTGAAATCCTAGTTTACGGTGGTGAATCGGACACAAGTTTTTTCCGACACACGTCGACGTGGGATCGAGAAATCTTTGCATGGCCGGAATATGAGACATGTCCCGTACTGTCATCCGCATAACAATGAATGCCACTGGTATGTATGCTACATATGAAGGAGAAACAGAGTTGGGGATAGCACACAGCCTTGGGGAACACCAGCATTCACGGGATTCAGGTCAGAGCATGAGCAGTCAACTACGACCTTGACTCTTACGACCCGTGAGAAAACTGTGTACCCATTCGCAAAGCTTTGCAGGCGTCCCATAGGACGGAAGTTTTTAAAGTTATTCTTACATTATGTAAGTTGCTTCTTGGGGAGTCTTGTACAGAAAGCCACACATCAAGTTACCTCAATCTGGCAGATTTCTTCGATCTTGATGTTCAGCATGAAATTTGACAGATTTGTATACATTGATGTATGGCTGTCCCTACATTTTACGCCTTGCTAGAGGAACGAAAGAAGAGGAAAAAGTAACAGTATGTTGTAACGCAACATTATCCACCCCATCAGTTTTCCTAAAGATTTAGAAGCGCTAATATAAAAAAAAAACAATTTATTTCGTTCGCAACTTCGCTCGCGTTTTGCCACATAAAATATTTTCCCCTGAAAGTTTTTTCATACCCTTTGTAAGGTGAAGCGACGCCAATAGATTTTAATTGTTAGCTACTAAACCAGATCTATTTTAAACAATTTGGGGGCTTCAGTCTCTCGATAAACACCTATCCTATTTATTTAATAGTTATAGTTAGCTATTTGAACTGGTTTTGCACTCGAATTTTGAATTACCGCCATTCGAGTGAAACATTTTTTTAGTACAAAAACAGACCAAACATTTGGGTATGGTTATTAAATAAATAGTATAAGTGTTGGCTGAGAGACTGAAGCCCCGTAATTATTTAAAATATATTTGTTTTGGTAGCTAACTATTAAAATCAATTGGCGTCGCCAGTGTGCCCTACCCGTCGCCTTAAAAGGAAGTCATGATAACATAAGGTTTCGTATAAAAATATTTTTTGAGTCAAACCGAATTGAAAAACGACCAGTTGCGGGCGGCCGTAGCTTCGAAACCTTCGCGCGACTCGCGCCTGTACCACAGATGTTAAGTGCTTACTTATATTATATAAATTGGTAATGTACAGACGACGAATGTTCTGGTGTACCAGTCCCAGCGGGGTTGTAACCCTGTGACCCGAGATGTTAATGTGGTCCTATGTAATGCTAGCTCCGTGGGTTCTGAGGCGCTCGCAGCCTCGCAGGATTCTAACAGAGAGCTGAGAGAGGGCGCCACTAGCTTTTAAACTACCTAGGTAGTGAGAGTTTAAATAAAAAGTGTTTAAGTATGAAGGCTGAATATTTATTTTAAAAAATATGCAAAATACATGTAAGAACTTAAGTGATCTTAAACAAGTAATTTATTAATGCTAGGCTTAATCTAGGCTGCATAAAAACTAAATTTTATTAAACAGGACTCCTATCCAGAGGATTATCCTGATAAAAATACAAATATCACAGCTTAGTCTATGCCGCTTAGAAAAAGTTCAAAGTAACAAGACTCCTATCAAGAGGATAGTCTCATAGAAAAAGTTACAACAATAAAAATAGGTTATTATATCCATTATACTTCTACTCCGGAATAAAAGAAAATAGTGAAGTTATTCCCTGCGTTCAGACATAGCAGTGCAAGCGATTTTACCAGCTAACTGGAACACGGCTATGTTCGCCGACCGTAAGTATTCATGGATGAAAAAATAATACAAAGAGTTGTTAGTATAAAAATATATTTGGCATGATAACATGTACTCAGTAGGAATGATCATTTATATCTAAATTAAACCACATGATAAATACATAATACTTGCTCCACTCCCATATGTCCTGATATTTAACTACATATTTTTACTATACAATATTAATAACCCATTCATAACTTTTTTACTAGGTAAGAATAAATTCATACATAACACAAAGCAATAAAACAAAAAATACATACATTCTAGTAACACTATCAAACTAACAAAATCATTAAAGTTGTCGACACACATGAATCTATACTAATCTGTAAAATCTCTTCGATCAATTCTTAACTTTATGTCAAACACGTTTGGTTTAACTTCCATTGAGAAATGTTGATGTTTAGGTGTCTGTACACTATGTGAACAGGCTAGCTTTGAAATCATTTACAGAAATTAACAACATCATAGAAACAATATTGAGTTCAGTTTTTTATATTCATAAGAGTTGCTCCATGTCAACCGGTGCACTGCGAATCCGAGAAATCCCATTGATCACTATCGTAGAGTTGAAGAACCAGAAGAGACCAAACAGAACTGCAAAGAGTAGATCTGATATTTTTAGTTAAGGTTTTATTGTGAATCTAGGAAAACCTAGAACCTGGGTTATTTTATTTATAACAAAAAAATATAGTTTATATTTTATTTAGCATGTTTATAGGTAGGTACTTATAAACATGGACATAAAATGGTTTATGTACGTTACATTACGAATCCTAGGCTAGATCATTATGTAGGATAAATTTTCCTGCAAATATTTTAGTGTGCTGTATATAGATACTTTTATCACCTGTGATGCCAATGTTCATGATTCAAATATTGATAACATAGGAATGTAAAGGTTAATTTCAAGTAAGCAATGTTAGGGTGTAATTGCAGCTTTTGTAAAGGATACGGACTATGACTCTCTCCCATGGCTCCACCATATAAAGCTCTGTAGCCATCAGGTACCTGGTGAACCAGCGATTGAAGAAATTTTTGGATCTCTTTGCAACTGAAGTCATTTTGCTGAACTAGGGTTTTTGCTGTAAACGAAAGTTCGTTGTGTAGAGTATTGATCAGTTGTGTATATAGACAATCAGCAATAATATTAGCTTTAGCTACAAACTAAGAAGATACTGCTTTAGCTTAGCTTTACTAAAAAAAATTACATGATTACAACACAACTGAAACCTGCAAACTTTTATTGACAAGAGAAATGACAGAATTGACAGATGTTTTTTTTATTTAGATTGACATTTTATTTTTTTATCCACATGTCAAAGATGTGGTGGTGCTGTGGGGTTTTCAGCTTAAACAGGTTTTCATAGTGTCGCACACAAGACACAGACCGCCATAGATTATACATATAGACAGACCGCGTTCCGAGATACGCTCTGAGCGCTGCTGCGCTGTGAGCGCGCTAACAGGTCGTTCCGTTTAGACGTGAGCGCGTCCATTAAAGATTTCTGACGTCATTATCGGCGCCATCATACAATAACAGTGCTCGCTCACGCTCAGAGGCAATAATATTACTGTAAGCGCTGTCAAAAGTGACATTTCAAAAATAGTATTTTGTTGTGTTATTACCTCAAATAAACGTTATTCTTTTATAAAAAAAAAACTATTTAATTACTTAAGGAATAGATATGACGGACAAAAATAATATTATAATATAATCTTTTCTGTATTATTCGTTTGAAAAATTCATAATCGCTGTTAGCGCGCCAACAGATCGTTCCGAATTGAAATATCGCTATCAACACTCTAAGCAAGCACGAAAACTAAATCGTGACGGCGGCGGTTGGCGTTATGTGCGAGTGCTGACAGCGCTCAGAGCATATCTCGGAACGCGGCCACAGTAGCAGCCATTTAATAATAATAAAAAAGTTCAGTTTGTACTTAAAAAAATATTTGCATTTCAAATTTGAGCTACATTTTTTAACCGAATGAATCTAATCGTTAAAGGAAAGGTCTGCGAATTCCCGTCACCGTTACACCCTTTTATTACAATACAAATCGCAAACTATGGATAGTCCCAGAGCACTTTTAGAAATTCCGTCATTTTTTCAATTACGAGGGTTAAAATATAACTGGAACAAGTAAACCCAGACTAGTGTTATCTTACTCTATGAAGTAAACTTTATAAGCAGTCGTCAACCCAAAGAAATGAAACAAAAACATCATTATTCATACTTTTATTATTCTCTTGGTTAAATGTGACCTTAGTATAGTACCTATTGGTATCCATTACACTCCATACAACCCAAGCTTTAAAATTATATTTATACACTGGTAATCCATAGCAACACAATCACGATTTTGTACTTATATTATAAAACTTATTTATACAATAAAAATAAATGGTAGCTACATACAATGTTGTATAATTCCATGCATACTTGAATAAAATATTGAAAGATCTAAAGAACCATCATCAAAAATTGATGGATACTAATTAAAATCTAAATAAAAGAGGAAAATACTTTATAGGTTAAAATGCTCTCAAATTAAATATAATTTATTAAGTATTGGAACCAATATAAATGGGTTGCCATACTAAAAATATACTAGGTATAATGAAAATATTTTATACATTATGGTAACATTGCATATTCATACTAAAGCGTGCAAAATTAACTCTTTCTTAGATACTTTAATTATTAGCTATATTTATTAGTACAATATTTTATTTATATCTCCTTTTATTTAGTTTAAAAGAATTTTATCGCCAAAATGCCACAATACAACGCTCTTCTTTTGTTATTCCATAACTTTAAGGGTAGTAAATATACTTAAAATGAAAGATTTTTTCTAAGAAGCATGAAAATAAAATGTTGCTTTCTCATACAAAAGTGATAAGCTAGTTGAGTTAATTTGTACAGGGGACGATCTTTTTTAAAGCATTTCGCCTTAAATTTCCTAAAAAAAATATTTATATATTTTTACATTTACCCTTACTTACAGGATATAAAAAAACGCTATATAGGCATACATATTTTTTTCACCCATCCAGTGTACTATGTAAAAGCTGCCTAAACCATATTTCAAACGATGACACAGATTTCTACTTTAAAAAAAATATGAAAATTATTGCAATCTTTTATTTTCAGAATCAATTTTGTTCACTAATAAACCTACAAGCATATTCGAAGCAGATTGCCATCAATATACAGGGTCTTGGCGTTATGTCACTTTTTTACAATTCACCAGTTGACTCAACGAAATAAGATGTGTTACCAAACAGCCTGTATAGTCAAAGTTAGCCAGTAGGCCTATCAAGGGACGTCGCTGAGATGGAGATCTAGGCCTATAATCGGTATTGCGTACAGTATGGTTACTCTCTGCCTCCCGATTACCTCAGTTATCCTACAGTGCTTCTCTCACTCAAACAAGCATGGTACGGGTTCTGTACAAGCTTTTGAGTGTGCGACAATGTATTAATACCTTACTCTATGGTGTGCGATTAGAACGCGGTGATTTCATACATTTTGTCGCGAGTGTCCGAGGTGAGACCAGGAGCCCAATTATCGGGACATGATATTTTGTCATCATACGGACCCGTGATATTTTGAAAACAAGGCGGATATCACCTGAAAACCATACAAAAAAAACGATGTTTTAGTGATATATGTCGTATGACAATAAATGTCACGAGCACGAGAATTGGGCTCAAGATATGTATGACGACAAAATATATATTTTTTGTATGGTTTTCGGGTGATATCCGCCATGTTTTTTCATATCGAAAATCCTGAGAATTGGGCTCCAGGCCGATAAAACAGTGCGCAGCAAAATGTTTGACGTACTGTTTTATCGGCCAAAAGCTTAGATTAAATCAAAAGCCCAAAGTCTATTACCACCGCTGATCGAAAGATAAATTGTCTTTCCACTGCCTGTATCTAATGCCATAGAGTAAGGTAATAAGAATAATAAAATGAAGAAAAATTGACACATGTTTGGTTTTATGTTGATAGATGAAGATGCTGGCGCAATGGCGTCTGTATTTTTTCAGGGTCTCATTTAACGATTTACTTTACCCTAATAAACCTGGTATTTAAAATTTCGTTGAGTCAACAGTATATTACCTATGTATTCATTTTTAAATACATAAAAGGCTAAATTACATCAATTCAGTCTTATACAAGGCACCAATAACTGTCAGATTGTATAAATATATAAAAAATAGCTGCCTTTAGAAACTTGCACATGTATAATTGGCACATTATAATTTTATTATCAGTATAAATATGTAATCAATTTCCTCAATCAATTCCTTTACAGAATGCGCTATAGAATTTTCACATTTTTTTCTATTCATGTATAAGAACACTTGTTTATCGCCATGAATTAAGTTTCCTTTCATATTTAATCAATATTCTACGTAAATCACAACACGAAATTAATTTTGATAGAACTGTTATCGTAAAAATATCTATCGATTTAAAATACTTTTCAGAAGTTGCCAAAAATATATTGTTTTAAGACACTTCGCACAACACACTTTATTTGTTTTTTTTTTTAAGTTTAATTTTATTTTATATTGTGATGTGATTTCAAGATAAAGCTTAAAATTAGGGATTGTGGGTTTTTTACCATAAAGAGTTCTTCTTATAGCAATCAATCCATTGATCAATGGATCGGATAGATCGATACAGATCCTACTTACATTTTTTTCATATTTCATAGCCTTTTGATCTATTTAAGTAAAACCACATGAATGTTAAAGCACTCAAAATCACGGGATTTTTATCGGGGCATGGACTCGAGTTTCAATTAATTGTAAATTTTCAGTAAAATGTTTTGTTTTATTAAAAATAACCCATGACAGCTATATAGCTTGTGAATGTCTTCTAGATGGCGTTCTTTTGGACTGAAGACCAATTTCAACCGCCTTGGTTGTTTCATACGTCAAATTGGCATTTTGACATATCACTTTCAAAATGGCCAATCACCTTGTAGATAGACGTCAGTCCTACAATACGCCATCTAGCGGATTTAGTCACACGCGTTAGTCACCATTTGTAAAAACCGGTCGCCTCTTTTTCATTATAAACCACAACCAATACCAGTTGTGACATAAGTTTCAGCTTCGGCCCGTTTCAATTGTGATATATCACATCTCTAGTTTCAATTAAAAACATATCATGTTCTGATAAGTTTCAACCGGTGATATATCACGTTTACTCAGTTTCAATCAGAAAAATAACACAATTTGGTGATCTATCACGCTTGAAAGTTTCTCCTGGAAACTTTGAAAGAAAAAAAATGTAATTTTTCATATGTACACTGATTAAAATATAACGTCTATATCTTTTGAAAAGAAAAATATAATGAACCTACTTATATTTTTGGTAGTTAAACCTTATAATAAATCCTACTTGCATACTTATATTTTAACTAAATGCAGTAGGTATCCAAACATTTCATTTAAATTGATAAAAAAGATGTATATTAATTTACTATTTTTCAAAATATTTTATCTCCTCTCGGATAAAGTATCCAGCCTATAACTGTCCCACTGCAGGGCAATGGCCTCTATCAAAGAAATCAAGTCATCACTACTATGATGGGATTATGCTTAATCATCACGCTTGCCTAATGCGGATTGGTGATCACAAACCCGAGCTATGTTCGAAACACTTTTTGCTCGACCCAGGACCCCGAGATCACGGCCCGGTACTTAAAACACTAGACCAACACGGCGTGGGTACACCTGACGAAATCTTCTTAATATCATTGTAGGGTATCTGATAGTATGCGACACCTGAGGATATCTTATTTAGGTCATTGTAAGTATCAGATAGTAAGGTAAACCTGAGCATATCATCTTTAGGTTATTAGGGTATAATATGAGCTAAAACTGAGGATATCATCTTTAGGTAATTAGGGTATCATAAGAGCTAAAACTGAGGATATCATCTTTAGGACATTAGGGTATCATATAAGCTAAAACTGAGGATATCCATTTAGGTTATTGTAGAGTCCCAGATACTGAGCGTAACATGAGGATATCATCTTAAGGTCATTGGGGTATCATATGAGCTAAAACTGTGGATATCTTCTTTAGGTTATTGTAGAGCCCCAGATACTGAGCGTAACCTGAGGATATCCTTTTTTGATCATTGTACAGTCTCAGATAGTACGCTAAAACTGAAGATATCCCCCGGAGATAGGTCATTGTAAGGTATAAGATATTAAGCTAAACCTGAGGATATAATCTTTAGGTCATTAGGGTATCATATGAGCTAAAACTGAGGATATCTTTTTAAGATTATTGTAGAACCACAGATACTGAGCGTAACCTGAGGATATCATCTTTAGGTCATTAGGGTATCATATCAGCTAAAACTGAGGATATCATCTTTAGGTTATTGTAGAGCCCCAGATACTAAGCGTAACCCGAGGATATCATTTTTAGGTCATTGTACAGTCATAAATAGTAAGCTAAACTTGATCTCTCCAGGTCATTCCAGATACTCCGTGTACCCCTGGGCCCCGGTGAAGATGACGTCGATCCAGACCCGAGCAGCTTCGCCCGAAGGCGCCATGAGGTAGTACCGGCGCTGCCGCGTCTTCACTATGAATGTGGTGAGCGGGTTCGGGGATTTCGACGTGTTCCCGTGATCTAGGTATACTTCTTCTATCACCTGAAATTTTGGAAAAAATAAGTTAGGATTAAAGAGTTCGTCACTGTCCTAAATAACTAAGCTTCTTTTTTTAAATAAATAATTTCACAATACCACATACATTGATCTGACTCCGAAATAGGTAGCTCAAGCACCTGTGTTACGGATATCAGAATCAACAGTGGGATAACAAATATATACATATTATACTTTTCTTTTGTAAATACATACTTATAATACATAGAAAACACCCAGACCAATACAAACAGACATGTTCATGCACACAAATGTTTGTACTGTGCGGGGATCGAACACGCAACCCTTGCACCAGAGGACAGCGTTCACTACCACTGTTCCGAACGGGTCGTCTTTGGTTTTTGCTTTTTATGTGCACATATTATTATACATAAACTTAATCTATGGTATAAACCTTCCTCTTGAATTACTAAAACGCATCAAAATTCGTTGCATAGTTTTAAAGATCTAAGCAAAGATTTAACACGTTCAATGCCACTATGATTTTCTTAATGCATACCCAGGTGCCGGCTATGTTTCACGATGGACTCGTCAGGCGAGTCGCCGGCACTACATTCTGATTTCAGTGGACTCTCTCTCTCTCTCTCCGGGTCATTCTCGCCTTGGGGCGAGAGTACGGGCCTCGACATCTCTTTTTTTATTGTATTTTTTTGGAGACCACCAGTTAGTCGGGTCAGTCAGGTCCCCTCGCGTCGTCCCTAAAAGTCGGCCATATAACCGGTGACGAGCCGGTTACAGGCGTAGTCGTCGTTGCCGTCGTCATTAGGGGGACGGGGGATGGTCTAGCCGCTGCTGACGGACTCCGTAGTCGAGGGATGGGAGCAGGCATAATAATAATAATAATTCTCACAACATCTCATAAGTTGACCTGATTCCGTACTAAGTAGCTTAAGCACTAGTGTTACAGATATCAGAGGAACACAAATATATACTTAAATACATGTATTACACCCAGACACCGAACAAACACAAGTGTTCATCGCACGAATGTTTGTCCAGTGTGGGGATCGAACCCACGACCTTTAGCGTAAGAGGCAGGGTCACTACCAATTGCGCCATCCGGTCAGTCAACTCATTTAAATATTATATATTATTATCATAGTCAAATTAGTTGAACTCAATTATTTGTAAGTATTGTGGCCGTCGCGGTTGTCGCAGCGTTTATACAAGTGTTTTCCATGTGTTTAGTGCGTTTCGATGTTATGAAATGTCTACAAACCCTATAAATAAAAAAACAATGTAGCTAACCAGTGGTTTTAAATGTTAATAATATTTAAGTAGCCGTGTGGTCCCCGGCGGAGTAGAATAATATAGACCCTCACTCTTACCGAGGTGTCGTAAAAGGCGACTAAGGTAAAGCTGCTGACATGATCATCAGCACCCAGATAAGGAAAATTCTGCATTTATATCAAAACCCTCGCCAACCCGTCTGCCAAGCGTGGTGAGTATGGCAATTACTCCTCATATGATTGAGGGAGGCCCGTGCCCCAGCAGTAGGGACTTAAATGGGCTGACGATGATGATGATGATGATGATGAATATTAAAATATGTTATGAAATACAAATGCCTCGGAACGGTTGTCGGATTAGAACCTGTTAAATTTCTTTTCCCATACTTTTATGTAACATCTTAACGTAATGTGACATGCAATAAACTATTTGAATTTGAATTTAAATCTTTACTTGCCAAATGAGTTATTATGGGTTTCATACCTGGAAATAGGCTCCTCCCCGTGGTTTCTTCTCGCTCTTGTCCCAGTAGTAGACGAACGTTTTCGTTTCTCTGTCGAAAACGAACCACCTGAAACCCAATTATGTTTTATCTTTAGCAGTGACGTAGCTTTTTTTATATGAGAGGTGGCAGACGAGCAGACGGATATAAATATTTCACAACATCACATACATTGATCTGACTCCGAGATAGGTAGCTCAAGCACCTGTGTTACGGATATCAGAATCAACAGCGGGATTACAAATATATACATATAATACTTTTCTTTTGTAAATACATACTTATAATACATAGATAACGCCCAGACCAATACAAACAGATATGTTCATGCGCACAAACGTTTGTACTGTGCGGGGATCGAACCCGCAACCCTTGGACCAAAAGCAGCATTCACTACCGCTGTTCCAAACGGGTCGTCATCACCTGATGGTAAGAAATTCCGCCGCCCATGGACACCCGCAACACCAGTGGAGTCACAAGTGCGCTGCCAGCCATTTCCCCTTCCCCTCCATTGGGCCTCCGGTAACCTCACTCACACGGCGAAATACAGCGCAGGAGCTGCTTCACGCCGGTCTTCTGTGAGGCAGTGGTATCACTCTGGTCGAGCCGGCCCATTCATGCCTAAGCGTGGCTCTCCCACATTTAGTCTATTGAAAAGGTTACCCTATTATTAGATTACTCAATCGATTAGGTTACCGTATATCAATACAGTGTAATCTTATTATAATGGTAACTCTACAAATACCATATTTGTAGAGTTACCATTAAATAAGTGTTATCTTATTGATTGTACATCTAGTTTCTTATCGCAACCCTTCTTCAGCCCTAGGTCCCCATCCGAAGAATTTTCTGCGGGCCTCATATGGTTGGGGACCTTTGTATCTACGGGGCCCTGGGCTAGAGCCCAAAAAGTCCTTATGTAAGATCCGCCCCTGTTAATGTTGATAGTATAATGTTATGTTGCCGCTTGGACCAGGTGTGGAACTTTGTAAATGTTGATGGTATAATGTTATGTTACCGTTTGGACCAGGTGTGCAACTTTGTAAATGTTGATGGTATAATGTTATGTTACCGTTTGGACCAGGTGTGGAACTTTGTAAATGTTGATGGTGTAATGTTATGATACCGTTTGGACCAGGTGTGGAACTTTGTAAATGTTGATGGTGTAATGTTATGATACCGCTTGGACCAGGTGTGGAACTTTGTAAATGTTGATGGTGTAATGTTATGATACCGCTTGGACCAGGTGTGCAACTTTGTAAATGTTGATGGTATAATGTTATGTTGCCGTTTGGACCAGGTGTGGAACTTTGTAAATGTTGATGGTGTAATGTTATGATACCGCTTGGACCAGGTGTGGAACTTTGTAAATGTTGATGGTGTAATGTTATGAGTACCGTTTGGACCAGGTGTGCAACTTTGTAAATGTTGATGGTATAATGTTATGTTGCCGTTTGGACCAGGTGTGGAACTTTGTAAATGTTGATAGTATAATGTTATGTTACCGTTTGGACCAGGTGTGGAACTTTGTAAATGTTGATAGTATAATGTTATGTTACCGTTTGGACCAGGTGTGGAACTTGGCGCCGAGCTTGAGCAGATAGCCGCGACACGACGTGGAGTTCACCGTCACGTAGGGGCACACCTCAATCTGATGCCCTGCAACATAAATATTGATAAAGATATAGATTTCTTTATTAGCCACAGAACACAAATTTGAACACGAGTGACAGTTTTTTCTTTTATGATATAGGTGGCAGACGAGCCGACGGATCACTTGATGGTAAGTGATTACCGCCGCCCATGGACAGCTGCAACACCAGTGGTACACAAATATAACAAATTTTGTAGCCAACAAGGCCCAACCTCAGCATTTGCTACAGTGGCCGAAGCCGCTGCAGCGCTGGTTTTCAGACGGAGCCTTGGCGACGTACGTGCACACATACATACAACAGGAAGAAAGACAAAACAAAGAAAAAAATACAATGAAAAAAAAAACAGTATTTACAACATGAAGTAGATAATGTAAGTCTGCAAGTAACATAAAAACGAATATTGGAGTCAGTCTGACATTCGTCGTAGAGCAGATCGACAGGAAGAAGTTTTTATTGACTTTTTAACCGACTTCAAAAAAAGGAGGGGGGGACCGCCTTCGTAAACCACGAACTAAAAAATGTAAAATAATATTTTTACACTTTACACACTTCAAATAACATTTTATAACAGTACCCTCTAGAAAGGGTTTTATGAATGTTGATATTGAATGTTGTATTTTCTACACGTACTTAAGTACGTTTGGCTTAAGGAATATTTCCTGACGGCTACCTACCACTTATGGTCCATCAAGAGAAGAGGGTACTCCTTTTTAGAAGTCCGGCAACGCATTACCGATCTCTCTCATTTCGTAAATGTTCATGGGCGGCGTTGCTTATTTACCATCAGATGGCCTCGATTACTGCCTCGGTGGGACCACTGTTAGTGGGTCGCACTTAAAAGCAACGGTTGCACTTGGGGTCCCGGGTTCGATCCCCGGTTCGGCCCAAAATTTGTACCTAAGTTTTTCTGTTAAGAACTTCCCAGTGTCTGCCCAGAGTCTCGAAGTTAGCGGTCTTGTGCAGTCAACAGCAAAAGTTGATGCACACTTTTCGCAGCTAGTGACGCTTGTGCTCCTCGGAATAAGAACTACAAACTGCGTAATATATGCACTTCTGCTGTTGACTGTATCTCCGATTCTCGGAAAGAACCCTCCAAGTCCTGCGCCTAATCCCTCTTCGGTCGTATCACACTAGTGTCTATCGAAATATGAGGGTGCGTGAATTGAGAGTGCACTTGTGTCTGCGCAAACACATGTGCGCTATAATATGTCCTGCGTCGTTGACTGACCGATGAGATGACCGAAATATCGGTTTGGAGGACATTATCAGGTGGCCCGCTTGCTCGTTGGTGGTCACTAGCAAAAACTGATGGCAGATGATGAGGTAGACTCACCGGCCGACTCCACGTGTCTCCGCAGGTCGAAGTCGTCCCTGTCCACGGGCAGATACCGCGTGAGGGGCCTCTGCGCGTCCGAGTACGGGGCCACCCCGCGCCGGCTGCGACGCGGCGCATTGCTGAGGGACACTGCAACAAAATGCATCAATATATCAGACCACAGCACATACATACGGCCCAAAGTGGCTTAAGCACGCGCGTTACCTATTATTAGCGCACGATCTCTCTCATCATCATCATCAGCCCATTTAAGTCCCCACTGCTGGGGCACGGGCCTCCCTCAATCACATGAGGGGTAATTGCCATACTCACCACGCTTGGCAGACGGGTTGGCGAGAGTTTTGAAATGCAGAGTTTTCCTTCTCTGGGTGCTAATGATCATGCCAGCAGCTTTACCTTAGTCGCCTTTTACGACATCTCGGTAAGAGTGAGGGTGGCCTATTCTACTCTGCCGGGGACCACACGGCAAATGGCACGATCTCTCTATTTTTTTCAAAATATCTGAGTTAGGTTTTAGTCTCGCTAAGAGAGCATGAGACCGATGCAGGTGTTAAGGCCCCATCTGGTTTTTTAATATTCTATACACTATCTAAATAGGTCCCAGGATTTTTGTATCTTGATGTCTATACCTATGTCGTCACTTTTTTTTGTTATATGTTTATGTAACGTAACTTGTTGTTGTAACATGTTTGTGTAATATAACTTTGTCTTGTTACTTGTTTATGTAACTTAACATACTTGTGTAATGTAACATTTTGTCGTTAAAATTGTATGTAATGTAATTTGTTGTTACATATTTTTGTAACGTAACCTGTTATTGTAACATGCTTCTGTAATCTAACATTTTGTCAAAACATTTTATGTAATGTTATGTGAACTGTTTAATTTATGTAATGTGACTTGTTGTTGTTACATGTTTATGTAACGTAAATTATTTATTTTATATGTTTCTGTAACGTAACATAAAAGCAATTAACTCACATATATTAGGCGTGCTAAGGTCTGAGATGTGGCTGAGTGGGCGGCTCTCATCGCTGAGCTTGTCCTCCGGCACCGACTCGCCGCGCGAGTGGCGGACTTGCAACTGCGGACAAACAGAAACGAAGTTTAGGATTTTGTTTTAATATTGATAAATACTATAACTGCTATTAGGGTTTCTGATAAGATGCACTACAAGGAAATAATAAGATACGAGTAGTGCATGTATGCAAATAACGGCAATTAATAGATAAATTAAAATTTAAAGATCTTATTGCATAATGCCTAATTTTTCTTTATATAATACAAAATAGGTCCTTTTGGCAGTGTCCCCAAAATACTGGCAGAGTTTTTAGATGCACAAGTTCCACATTTCATGAACAATACTCACAAACAAAGGTTTCTGCGTACAGCTGAGCGCGTTTCCCCAGTGCGAACTCTTCACCAGCGCGAGCCACACAGACATACTGTCCCACGAGTTTATATTGTGCACTCACTGCATTGTTTGGTTTTACTTTTAATTTTTTAATGTGGTTAGAGAAATGTGTACCGAACTTTGAAGAGGGCTGGAGCATCCAAAAAATCGATTTTAGGAGTTATTAAGTTTTTTTGTTAACAAGTAAAAAAAGTCTACTGGAAGGTTGTAAGTCAAATCTTACGGATAATAACATTAGACTTATAACAACGTGTCACCATAATCCAAACTACCACCACCCTATTCCTGGTGAAATGGGTCCTAGAAAGCCAGCAATGCCTTCTTGCTCCTCGTGCTGATGAGGATTGGCGAGACAAGCACAACACTTATTTTTAAGTAACAGTGTATATTTAGAACTGAATAATGTAAGTAAGTAGCATAAAAATATTGTATACCTAAGCACATAGTTAGTACTATAGTAACTACAAACTTGTAAAAATATATATACAAAGAAAACTAGCACTTAAGTTTAGACTAGTGACGGTATATCGTTAAATGATCACATTTTGCTCTTCTGCCCCCTGCGCTGTAAGTAAGAAAACAATTTTTTGTGCGCGGATAAAGATTACTTATGATTTGAAATCAGCAAACAAACTATGTAACTACAAAAAAAAAGGCACGGAGCTAGAGTCTATGGTATGTAATTACCTAAACCAATAAAAAAATCCAATTGGTTGGTTTCGTTTCTCTTTTCAGTGGTTGTTAAATTCAGACGGCAGTCTCTTTATTGTTTGTAATTACGAGACTCGCAAAATTCTAGATAATGGTCTAAGCGTATTCCGGGCTCCAAAGAAAGCAATAGCTTTGAACGTATCCCGGGCTCCAAAGCGACAGCTTCGATTGCAACCAGAATTAACAAGCTGGGACGAAAGAGAGATGCCATACATACATGTCATAATCATAGCCCTCCCTTTTCCTTACGCCGTAGTCGGGTAAAAATGACCTAGGCCGAAATTGTACAATTAAGTTTCTGTAATGCCTAGATTTTAAAGTTGTGTTTTTTTTGTGCAATAGAGTATATCTATCTATCTAGGAAACAGAGCTATTCTTAAAATTTTACATGTCAACTGGAATGTGAATCCTACGAATAATACCAGATAATAAGTATATTAAGGCTAGGTGTCCAGGGCTATTTCCACCCGTCAGGTGGAAATAGCCCTGGAAATATACAGAGGCATAAATTGAGTGGCCAATAAAACAGATAATAACGCTGTGCGAATGAAGGAGTTGGCACTTTTTTGGGCAAAGTAAATAGAAGAAATAGTATGATAAGAAATCGTAAAGTTTTAAAGAGCGATGGCAACTAAGTGGTTTAGAATAGACCTGGCAAAAACGTTTCTTTCAAAAGCTTGGAACATTTGCATCTGGATCAGTGCAAAGATTTTGATCAGTGAAACGATTCATTTCAATCATTTGGAACATCAACACTCAGATAGATCCGTGATTATATGATTTTGTTACGAGTGAATAATCGACCCCCTCCTGCTGTGCCATGTAATATACCTATCTCTTTTCCCCGCGTCATAAATGGAAAGACGGTTACCTATTCACCCCGAATATCCCACAGCTTAGATACTCTTTCGCTAATTCGGATCATTACGCTCATTCGGATCATTCGGCTCACTCGAATCATTCAGCTCATTCAGATCGTTCGGCTCACTCGGATCATTCGGCTCATTCGTGTTAGTGAGCGCGATTTCTACCGCGTACCGATTGACCACTTGATATTGCATGAAAACCATACAAAAACACATATTTGAGATAAATGTATATGTCACCGGAAAATAACAAGATCCGTAAGGTTATCAATTTACTAGGAAGTTTATAGACTTTCGTAGGATTCTAAACGGAAGATAAATTGTATTATTTTACGTCCACACTTTCGTAAATTTATCAATTTCCGACTTTACATTTATAAACTAACGGATATTCATAAAATTTTAAATGGTTCGACCAATCACAGAAACTCTTTTAAATATACGAATCTTCGAAATACGTAAAATACAACACTGCTCTCTGATTGGTCAATGTTGATGGTGGCAATGCCAATCAAATCGCGCGTAGCGTTTGGATATTGCTTACAATAAGTAAGTAAATTTTACGACTGAGTTCAGTAAATTTATCAATATACGAAAGTGTGAACGTAAAATAATACAATTTATCTCCCGTTTAGAATCCTACGAAAGTTTATAAACTTCCTAGTAGATTGATAAACTTACGGATCTTGTTATTTTCCGGTGACATATACATATTTATTTTCGGTAAATAATCACAAGCACGAGAATTCAGCTTCAGGACTGTTCATGTTTCAGCTCTATACAGGAAAATAGGAAAATATCAGAGAGCATGCTAAAAAACTGTTCTTGTACGATGTAGCTAACAGTGACAGGACATCCTTACTCCATTTTACGATTTACGACCACTCTAGCAGAGACGCGCGACGCCGCGTCTGGCGCGCTATTTTTCACAGTGTATTCGCTCTGCGCCCACGCACTCGGATTTACACTCGCGACGTTTATCAAACGCTGGATTCGTGTGCGTATTTGTAACGATCTTGACACTGAACCTATTCGAAATATAATGGGGTTATGTGTTATTGTTTAAATTCCGCGGGGAAGATATTTTTAGATTTGCAGTGCGGTAGTCCTCACTGCGTAGATCGGCACTCCATCTGGCCTGAGGGCGTCCTATACTACGTTTAGTAATATCCTCCAACCGATTTCGGCTACGGCGGCCAATATTAACAATCAGCCACGTACGCAAGATATATTATAGTGCTCAAGTGTGTGCGCAAACACTAGTGCACTCTCTATTCACTTACCCTTCCGTTGTGACACTAGCGTGATAAGACCGGAGAGGGATTAATCAACGGCTTAACGTGCTTTCCGAGGCACGGGGGTACAAAACCGCCAACTTCCAGACTCTAAGAAATTCTTAGTGTCCGGGCTGACACTAAGAATTTCTTACAGAAAACTTAGGTACAAATTTTTGGCCCGACCCGGGGATCGAGCCTGGGACCTCTTGCGCACCCGTCAGTGTATAGTGCGACTCACTAACCACTACGCCTACATGCGGTTTCCACTTGTTTACCCCAGCGGTTGTCAGTTCTGCGGCGGATATGGTCCCACTGCCACTTCAATTTGCTAAGCTATGTCCATAGTGTGGCGATCTACGCAGGATGGCTGGCTGGAGCTCGATGCGATCAACATCATCGCTCTTGAAAAGAATTCTTCTTTCACGGCAGGCAGCGGCATGACTTTGCTCCGGCATTGTTGATGTCTATGAGCGGCGGTTACCATTTATCATCAGATGGGCCGCTTTGTCTGCCTATTTATTTGTCTATTTACATATTTCTTCGACTGCCTCATTGGCGCAGTGGGTAGTGCTTCGCACTTTAAAGCGACGGCTGTACTCGGGGTCCTGGGTTCGAAATTTGGCCCGACCCGGGGCCAAAATTTGTACGTGAGTTTTTCTGTAAAGAAGTTTTCAGTGGCAGCCCGGAGTCTGGAAGTTGGCTGTCTTGTACCCCCGTGCCTCGGAAAGCACGTTAAGCCGTTGGTCCTGCGCTTAATCCTTCTCCGGTCGAGTCGCGCTAGTGTCCCAACGGGAGGGTAAGGGAATATAGAGTGCACTTGTGTTTGTGCACACACTTGAGCACTGTAATATATCCGGTGTAAGTGGCTGACCGTTGAGATTGGCCGTCCTAGCTGAAATCGGTTGGAGGATATTATTTATTTGTAATAAAAAGAAACGAATCGTTTAGATTCCCCGCGAGCATATTATATGTGCCCACGCGCATATTCGGCGCAACATTTCGTTCATACGACGCGCGACTGAGATCGCCTGTAAATTACAAGCTAAGTGTTTTGATTGGGAACACTTCATTTTTGTAATGTGTCGGCATTGAACTGAATTTGGTGGTAGGGTTGTCCGTTTCTTTTTTTTATTTACAACACAATTCTTAGATGCCTCACAATGAGGCTCATCTGATACACACCCAAGTGTATATTCCGCGATTTTTTATATTTTTTTGGTTTATTTTTGAACAATTAAAAAAATTTTTTTTGCTTTTCGTTAGCAACATAAAATAAACAAATACATAAATTTTGTTTTTCGTTTGTTTTAAATTATTCAATGTTGCTCAGTGCTTTTGTGTTATATTGTGTTACGCAAATAAATATTTCTTATTCTAATTCTCAAAATTGTGGGCCTGCCATAAAGCATATGAATCATCATCTAAGTCTTTTTGTCCCGGTTGCGTCCCAAGCTGTCGCTTTCAGGAGCCCAGGGTCCTGCAATAAACCGCGAGTAAATTAGTTAAGGTGACGGGTAGAGCATACTAGCGACGCCAATCGATTTTAATTTTGAGCTACTAAACCGGATCTATTTTAAACAATTTCGGGGCTACAAACTCTCGGCAAACACTTATACTATTTATTAAATAACCATCAACAAATCTTGAGTCCAACGCGTACGCGAAAAATTGATTCACGCCAAAAGCGGCCACTTTTGGCATGAATAAATTTTTCGCGTACAAAAACGGACTCAACATGTGTGCATGGTTATTAAATAAATAGTATAAGTGTTTGCCGAGAGGTTGTAGCCCCGAAATTGTTTAAAATATATCCGGTTTAGTAGCTAAAAATACAAATCGACTGGCGTCGCTAGTGTGCCTACCCGTCACCTTAAAAATAACCCTATGAGTGTTGGCTGACATAATGACACACTGACCTTACGTTTAAGTACCTACGTAATATGAATGACAGAAGATGAATGAACATGTTTATTTTGAATAAAAACAGGCTATTCTAAATCCAATGTAGGTATGTTGGCGGTTTTATAAATTGACACATAATTCATTCAATCAATCATTGTCATAGAATTTTAAAGTCAAGACTGTAAACTATTTTCTTTCAGAGCAAAAGTTATGTTCACATTGTTTTGATTTAGCTGACACGTTGAGAAATAATGATATTTCAAAAGTAAAAAAATCTTTATTAGCATAGGCATGCACTTACAGATCGTCATATTAAAATATTTTGAAATTGTTAGACAGTCAAACTTTTCGCCTTGCATGGGAGCAGTACTCCATTTGAGGCCGAACTTGTGCCTTATAGAGCTGAAGGCTGTGGGTTGGCGTAAAATACCATCTTGCTCTACCGAGGACACCCAATTTCTTTGAGCCTAATTTAGCCTTATCCTTCAAATTACCATAAAATTGAACGTCACTCGATATATCGACGCCAAAAATCCCAATGCTCGGTTTGGCATTAAGGCGAGTACGAGTATCCTGGAAGTGAAGAGATGCAATGCAAGAGACAAAGGCGGTTTTCTTCGCAGTAAAGGCGCAAATTTGTGTCTTCTTGGGATTAAAGTCAACTAGATTCATGTTACCCCAGCTTGAAAACATGATCTAGCTAGAGTATCCTCAATATCGGACACAGGTTTAATGGGAATGGTTAGTAAATACAATTTTGCATGGAAAGGTGTATTTTTAAAATTTTATTTATTTCATACGTAGCAGACGATCGACGACGAATCACCTCCCATAGAAATACGCAATATTAGTAAATATTGGGCCTCTACTCCCTCATTTACGCAGCCAAACACAGCGCAAGCGCGACATCAAGTCGATTTTGTATGAGGCTAGACCATTAATGCCGACGCATACCATACCATACCATCTCATGTAGGTACTCTGTTTTTGTGAAATAAATTATCCTTATCATAGCGTGGCTCTACCACGCTCAAAACTATGCCTCTTGGGGGAGTTTTCGTAGATTTTTTAAGGGATAACTAAAAATCACGTTATAATGTAAAATTGTAGGTACTGAAGACAACCCTACCGTCCTATACACGAACGTAGAAATTTGAAAAAAAAAATATGTGATTTTTGTTTTATTATGTATGTATGTTAGACAGTAAGGTATTTATTATCTATATATGGGCCAATAAAATATTTTTGAATGTATCTTGTTGCCTGAAATATATTCTCCCATTTTGGGGTACGCTAACAAAATTGCGGGCTTTTCGCCAAGCAAAGTTGTGGAGGAAAAGTCTTAAGTTGTTATGATGTGGTCAGAATCCGATTCAAGCTGTAAAAATTTGCGGACTATTCTGTGTTAAGAATCACTGCTTTTTGGAGAATTAGATAGGTGAATTTTGGCAACTTTAAATTGTTGATACTAATATGCAACTGTTTAGGTAAGGTGGTGGATACTACCATTTGCGCTATGGTTTTGTTTTTCTTTTTTTGCATAAATCTTTTTCCTTTTGGGTGTGGTAGATAGTGGTAGTAGACCTGTACAGTCTGTCTGTGTGTCTCAAAAGACACTTTACGAAAAGTGCAGTTGTCTTCATTTTAGCAAATTAGTAGCTTAATAATTAATTAGAATATTCCCTAAGCTATACCTCTTTATCATACCTTTCATCTTAGCGTGTATTTGGGTATTTGACTTAGCTCGAGATTTTACAAAATATAAGTATTTTATCAAAATATAGGTAAATATGTACCAATAGCAAAAATTATCAATTAAAAATATAACGTCTAGCCGGTTTTATGGTCATTCAAAGATTCATGGGCAAGTCCATTTTAAAAGTATGAAATTATTAAAAAATAATTATACCATTGAATAACCCATACAATTTGCAACAAATATTATAATAGAACCATTGACATAAACGAAACATTTGATATAGCTACCATACAAAATTCAAATGAAATGCATACAAAATAATAAGCTGTGACGTCACTTAGTAGTCTTAGTAGTCATTTGTATGGAACGTTTTGGGTTTGCCCAAAATAAAGTGATTTTAAAGTTGTGATATCTCAGATAGTTTAAATGAGAATCAAGTAATTCTTTCAACGATGTTTCTATCATTGAGAGGTCTTTTGATTACCAAAATAAAATAAAAAATGTCAAATACCGTATTCCCGGTTACGTCCAAAGCTATCACTCTGGAGACCGTGGTACGCTTGGACCATGATTCAAGATTTGGGGAGTCTGGTAATTACAACGAAGCGACTGGCATCTGACCCTCGAAAACCAATTAACAGGGGAACCAGACCAACTGTTAAGCAAATTGTTACCTGTTAAGCAAAATGTTTTATAAGTCCTAGCGCGCGGCATAAGAAAACATACGTTTGCTACTCCTTTGTGTAAATTACAGGAAAAATAGTTTTCTTGTTAGAGCTTGTAGTAAATTTAATAGTAACTATAACCATATCGACATTATTCATGATAAGATATTATTATTATAGCCCTTTATTCCGAAATACAGATACAAATACATTTTACATTTACATTTTTTACATTAAGGTGACGGGTAGGGCACACTAGCGACGCCCCGATTTTAATTTTTAGCTACTAAACCGGATATATTTTAAACAATTTCGGAGTTACAACCTCTCGGTAAACACTTATACTATTTATTAAATAACCATGCACTAATGTTAGGTCCGTTTTTGTACGCGAAAAATTGATTCACGCCAAAAGTGGCCGCTTATGGCGGTAATTTTTTTTTTTAAAACGAACTCAACATTTGTGCATCGTTTATTAATAAATAGTATAAGTGTTTGCCGAGAGGTTGTAAATCCAGAAATGGTTTAAAATAGATCCGGTTTAGTACCTAAAAAATAAAATCGATTGGCGTCGCTAGTGTGCCCTACCCGTCACCTTAAATAAGTCTCTAATCTCGGAGTGCCTGTTGGCAAAGGCCTCCTCCAGCTTCCTCCAGTGTTCCCTGTCCCATGCCACTCTGGTCCAGGGGATCAAGGGACGGTAAGAGAAGCAGAGGCAGACCGATCAGAAGATGGGAGGATGACCTGAGGTATACTGCGGGACATCATAAGATAACAGTTTTAAAAAAATCTTTAGTCTCGAGTTAAATAAAAAAGTACTAAAAATTATTTTCGCATTATTTTTGTATTTTGTCTCACAGCACTAAACGTATCAATTTGTGGAAAATTAAAATTGCTGATGTAGGTATTATTTAAGTAATATTCAGACAGAGTACTATTTAACAGCTGTATTTTTCCTTAATAAAGAAAATATAATAAAAAATAAAACTGAATCATGGTTACACGTTTCATAACCGAAATGTACAGGTTTCATCACGATGTTTTCCCTTCTCACCGCCGAACTAATCGTAGAAATACGCACAACGAATTTACTGAGTTATACCACCGCTCTTAATTTACAATCGGCCGCAAAATGCGTCACTGTGCGCTTTTCACCGCGTAAACACTCGTAAAATGCGAAATGTATGAAACTGACATTGAAATACCTTTCTCTCGAATGGATAAGAACATAATAAGTAGACACATTTTGACCGTGAGAGAGCCACGCTTCGGCATGAATGTGCCGGCTCTACGGTAGTGAGACCATGGCGTCACAGAAAACCGGCGTGAAGCATCACTGTGCTGTGTTTCGCTGCGTGAGTGAGGTTGGGGCTAACTTGTGACTCCACTGGTGTCGTGGGTGTCCATGGGCGGTGATAATCGCTTACCATCGGGTGATCCGTCTCGTCTGCCACCTATCATATAATAAAAAAACAGAACGCCGGCTTGGATGAACCTTCATATTTTAGTTAGTCATAGTCATAATTATTTATTGCAACATGAAACACTTTTATTTGAATAATCTTCAAAATCAATCATACAATTTGACAAAATCTCGTATTCTTTTTTATTTTTCAAAAAATAAGTTATTTTGCGAAAATTCAATTTCATACATTAAACTAAAAATTTGTTCCGGTTTTGTAAATTGTAAAAAAACATGTTTAAATTAGGCAATGCTAATAGCGGTGTCCCAAATAAAAGTTTTCTTATAAGATGTTTATGTACTCGCGCGCACAGAACAATCTTACGATTCACGGAAAAAATATATTAATTTATAAAATCAAAATTAACATTTTCTGTCACAATAAAGTGTTAGTGTGGTAGAAAGTATGTAAGTAGAATTAATATTTTCTTTAAATACAAATATACATCGTTACTTTTCACAACAAAAAAAAAATATCGGTACACAATTTCACAAATTCACTAAAAAAGATTTTTAGTCATCAAATTCTATCACATATTTTTTCTTTTTTATAAAGTTTTGGTAAACACTTTTTTTTTATACGTCGCCCTTGACTGTTTGGTCCAAAGCGCGCGTCTACACTGGCTCTCAGCATTCGAAATGGTTTATTTTAATCCCGTAGGCACAGGGCTGCCAACCACTGAGATTATTATGTTTGTGTGTAAAATTATGCCTGTCACTCTCCATCAGGTGAGATGAGGTCAAGTGCAAACCCATTTAATATGTAAATAAAAAATACATCTCCCTTATTATTAAACGCAACCTAAGTAGAGTTCCGGAACTAAATTCGTTCGAGCCCCTTTTTACCCGAGTATGGCAAAGCCAAAAAGAAGGGTTATGATTTTAGTAGCACATATGATGAATGAGGTATCAATCGATTCCATATTACAGTCCAGGTGACCTAGGCTTATAATTTATTTGAAAATAATAGCAATGTGGGTGCTATACGGCAAAAAAAAACCGAAATATTTTTTGTTATTTTTTTAACATTGCGTGTTGAAACGGGATGACATGAGCTTCATTACGGTAATCGCATTTTGTAATAAGATGATTATTAATATTATTAAATAAACCAAACTTCCCGAATCTTGGATCATAGTCCAGGAGTACCCCGGGCTCTGAAGCTACAGTTTTGGAGGCAACTGGGTATACACACTATGATGAGTCATGGTTATTGTGAATACAATTCACAATTGCCAATAAATATGTTGTAATGAAAATGCATTCAACATTTTCATTATAACACAATTTGAGTTCAATTAAATAATGGTTTCTCTGAAATAACCACGAATACTTTAGGCGAGAGGTTATTTAAACATTAAAGAAACCGACGTAAATTATATTTTTCATAATAAAACAAACTACTTTTTAATTTTTATGTTAGAAAGCAGATTTAGCTTTTTTCCACAAACATAGATACCATGGAGTAAGGTAATGTACTTAATATAAAAATAATAAGTAGATATTCTATGCAATAAATAACCATACAGTTAAATGATTACAAGGGAAAAATAACATTATGGTTCTTAAAAAATCTTGCCCTCCAGAATTTTATTGGCAAGCTTACTCAGATTTATACCGGTATTTAATTATTGTGTCGTTTTACCTAACACTTTCTACGAGAGCCATTCATTGGGATACTTTAAATTCTGTCAAGTTTTCACAATGGATATAGAACTAAAGATGTTTCAATAAAGATTTTTACAGATTCATATACATTGATGAGGATTTCCGCACCAAAATTATTAATTTGGCAATTTTTTTTTCTGTTAATCTCATTTAAAACACTTACAATCCTATGTTAGCTGTATTGTAATTACCATACTCTACCCCGGGCTAAAGAGCGACAGCTTTGGACGCAACCGGGAGTCACACGCACAATGAATAATGTTGACATCTTTGCGAGTACTAAGCGTAAATTTAAGGGTGAAATTGTAAAAAATGTTAAGGGAGAAGTAAATCAAATAACATATATATGTATGTATGTGTATGTATGTATGTATGTGTGTGTATGTATATATATGTATGTGTATGTATGTATATGTATATGTATGTGTAAGTATATATATGTATATATAATAATAATATGAAAAAAAAAACTTTAAAAAAATAATATAATATAATGGAATATAACATAGATTAGAAACATATTATAAAATCACATAAAATTGTAATAGGTATAAGCAAAAACTTACAAACAAAACAAAACTTTATTCAAAATTTTGACGACCCATTTGGTTAAGTGGTGGTGAACGCTGCCTCTGGTCTAGGGGTTGCGGTTTCGATCCCCGAACAATGCAAACATTTGTGTGCATGAACATGTTAGTTTGTATTGGCCTGAATAATTTATATTTACTATGTATTATAAATATGCATGTATATAATATGAATTGCCTGAGAATAAGTTTGTTCTGATATACTAATTAGTGATTAAACAATTAAGTATTTTTAAAATGTATTCACAAACAACACAGTACTTACAGTTAACCAAGAAAAACCTGTTATTGGCCTTATGTTATGTAACTTGCACGAAACCTATATTTATTGTAAACGCTGTTGGTTTTTCAAATAAATAAACAATGAGGAGTCAGCCCTAAGTTAGCCCGTGGGTGCACAGCAAGCAAATCATATTTTTTAACCTGTATTTATGCCCCATTTACGTTGTTTACCGACGACACATGTTTTGCCAATTAAACTGCGTATTTTATAAGTTTATTAGGACTTGTCAGAATGATTTAATAGTGATAACATTGTAAGTACACGAGGGGTTTGTGTCCTTTGCTCGTGACGTACGAATTAAGGTGACGGGGATTTAAATTGCTAGCAACTAAAGAGGATATCTTTTTAACAATTTCGAAGCTGCAGCCTCTCAAAAAACACTTGTGACCACGTACTATTTACTTAATCATCATCATCATCATCAGCCCAAGTCCCCACTGCTGGGGCACGGGCCTCCCTCAATCACATGAGGGGTGATTGCCATACTCACCACTCTTGGCAGACGGGTTGGCGAGGGTTTTGATAATGCAGAGTTTTCCTTCTCTGGTTGCTGATGATCATCCCAGCAGCTTTACCTTAGTCGCCTTTTACGACACCTCAGTAAGAGTGAGGATGGCCTATTCTACTCTGCCGGGGACCACACGACGATTACACACTATTTATTTAATACTTATACTTAATTTTTGGGTCTGCTTTTGTACTCATTACCGCCAAAAACGACCACTTATGGCGTTAATCCAAATTTCGAGTGCAAAAACAGATCAAAAAGTAGTGCACGATTATTAAATATATAGTATAAATGTTTGATTAAAGACTCCCGCTCCGAAATTGTTTAAAATAGATCCGGTTTAGTAGCTAACAATTTAAATTGATTGGTGTCGCTAGTTAGGGCTACCCGTCGCCCAAATAGTATTTTGGTGAAAAGCCTTGGAAAATATTTTTCTGTAGATAATTGATGAAAAATTAAACATTCTACATGATTAAGTCTTATATAAAAGTTAATAAATTTTAGACAACATCGCGTATATTTTTCAGATCCGAAAATTTACCAGACCTATTTTGATGTTATCCAAACACCCATACTTAAACAAAAATATATGCTTCATCAATTTAATGTACCTACAGCCACACATCAAAGTATACAAATGTCTCTTTTTTCAGTCGATTCTCACCTTAAGGTGACGGGTAGGGCACACTAGCGACGCCAATCGATTTTAATTTTTAGCTACGAAACCGGATCTATTTTAAACAATTTCGGGGTTACAACCTAACGACAAAAACTTATACTATTTATTAAGTAACCATGCAAAAATATTGGGTCCAACGCATACGCGAAAAATTTGATTCACGCCAAAAGCGGCCACTTTTGGCGTGAATCAATTTTTCGCGTGCAAAAACGGACACAACATTTGTGCATGGTTATTTAATAAACAGTATAAGTGCTTGCCGATAGAGTGTAACCCGGAAATTGTTTAAAATAGATCCGGTTTGGTAGCTAAAAATTAAAATCGATTGGCGTCAATAGTGTGCCCCACCCGTCACCTTAATGTCAAATTCGTTCGGTTCAATATCAATGGGGCTATCGCGTGCGAAAAATCCGCAAGATGGCGTACTATAGGCCTGAGGTCCATCTACAAGGTGATTGGGTATTTTTAGACGTTAGCCCCCTTTTTACAAATAGCGAACTAAGGATAGTCCCGGAAAAAAACTCGTGCCATCCCTTTTTAACATTTCATGCTGGAACGGGATGACATGAGCTTTAGTACGGTAATAACTATAGATCGCGATTTATAATATGATGGTATATGTCAAATTTTTTTTTTACGAATTAATCAGCCAATGATGTTGAAGTTGGACCTCGCTTCTCAAGCACGCCATCTAGCGGATATTTCACACGCGATAGCCCTCATTGAGGAATTTTGACTGACTGTTAGTATCCTGAGGTGTGACTGTTTGTACATAAATGTATTTTAATTATCTCTGTTTTGTTACATTATCGTCTCTGTCCCCAAATGCAGAATAATTCAGTAAAGTAAAAAAAAAAAACAAAAAAAAAATATTCATGTCTCTCTGAACACGTTATTGAAGAATACTCCCTGCAGCTGTATTCTTACATCGAACCATACGCAAGCGATTGTCAATCCATCCCCATAATCTCGATGGATGGAGGTCTAATACTGTGCGTTTCTCGCGGAACTTTCTACCACGTCCCTCCCAGTCCTGTGGAACGGTTTGGCTGCAGGAGTATTACCCGACGGCTACGATTTAGGGACCTTCAAGAGAAGAGCGTACTCTGTTTTAAAAATACCCTCAACAGATTAGCGTTCTCTCTGATTTCGCGGATGTTCATGGGCGGCGTTGATTACTTTCCATCAGGTGACTCGCTTGCTCTTTAGTCGCCTCTAGCATGTAAAAAAAATTGAAGATTATATTTTCTTGAATTTTATCAAAAATCAGTTATGCACCTTGAAAACCCTGGCCTTGGTCTTGGTATTGCACTAAATAAACCCGTTAATACCAGCGTCCAGTAGTCTGGAGTATCTTTCTAACAAGATGGTTTATTCAATTAACACATTATAAACAAGCTGATTATTTGGTAAACTCTAATAAATTGATAGGAATATTTCCATGAGAGACTGTTTGTAGCAAAACCGCCGTAAACGAAACATAATTTTACTATCCACTCGGTTTTAGCACACCAGTAGATAAACAGACAGAGTAAAAAGCTAAGATCGATCGAGAAATACACGGTTACTTCTTCATCGAATTTAGAAATTATGCGAATGTATCTCTTATTTAAAGTTATTGAAAGAAAGAAAGAAAGAAAAATATTTATTCAGTATATAACAATAACATTAAACATTTAAAATAATGACGGTACACAGTAAAACACCGAAAAGGCACATACTCAGCATGTGTCGGGGTGTCGCGCCACTCCGACGCTGGTATTCTGTATGTACCCATAGAAAGAGCATTGCTATAAAAATAAATACAATAAACTAGCGTTGGTGTAAAATTTTATATAAAAGCTTTCAGAGGGGCATGGAGGATGGACAGCACAGCTTTAGGTACTACTTAATTTTTGTAGATTTAAAATATACTTTTTGTAATTAATTCGGAACGTATTCAATGTCTGACACGTTTTTAGAGGTGGCGGTATGTTGTTCCAGCATTTCGCCTAGTAGTGCATATTTCTACCATTAGCTCGGCAGGGAGAGAAAACATGGAGAGGAGATCTGCGCGTTACATCTCGGATAGTTTTTCAAAGTTGTTGAGACCTACAACATTTGAGATAATGATTCTGAACGAGTAACCGTGATCCAGTTGGTCTGATTCCCTTGTCCAAGGGTCGCGAAAATCACACGGCAGCCGCTTCATTGTATATACCAGACTTCCCGAATCCTGGATCATGGTCCAAACTTACCATGCCTCCGAATCGACAGATTTGGACGCAACTGTTAATTACACGCTAAGATGAGGAGGTCCGAGAAGGGCCTAGTAGTGTCTAGTAGTAGTATCAGCCTATAAACTGTCCCACTGCAGGGCAAAAGCCTCCATTATAGAAATCAAGTCATCGCTACTATGATGGGGTTAGGCTTAATCACCACGCTTGCCAAATACTGATTGGTGATCACAAACCCGAGCTATGTTAGAAACATTCGAAACATTTTTCGCTCGACCCGGGAATCTAACCCAGGACCCCGAGATTACGCCCCGGTACTTAAACCACTAGACGAACAGGGTGTTGCCTAGTAATCATAATCATAATCTTTAGTGCGATATGTAGTACAAGATGATCTTAAATTAAACATATGTCCTTTACCTGAAGGTTGTTTGGTAGAGATCGCTCCCAGCGATAGGACCGCCTAAATTGTACATTGTATCTCTGTATACCTAGCTTTTAAGTTTAGTATGTTGTGCAATATAGAGTATCTATCTATCTACATATCCGCACATAAACCCTGTAAGGGCACAGCATAGTAAATAACAAAAAAATACATATAAGTTTAAACATTACTTAATTAAAATAAAATAAGTTACTTTAATTTACAATTAATTAGGTACAATTTACTATAATATAGTAAAATTTAAAAAAAAAACAATAAAAATTAATAGCAACTAAGTCATGTGAAGGATAAAATTAAAATTTGTCATCAAAATATTCTTTCATCGTATCGTCATTTTCGAACTTTATGCCCAATGGTACCAATCTCAGAGGGTTGTCCTTACCTTCCACTCTGTGTATTACTTACTCATGGGATTTAACCAACAACTTAATTAGTTTTTTATTTTCATGATGATGGTTGATGAATGATGAAAATGTTTTTATCATCCGGTCTGACATGTTGTCTCGATTTTGGATGGTCTAAGATTAGTTATTATGACTCATGCCAGTTTCCTTCATTCAAATTGTATGACAGAATGTTATTGTTATGTTTATCGATCGATACAATCACAGATTTTCAGGAATTTCGGAACTCGTGACATAGTGATGTGTTTATCGCTATTTGTGTTATGATGTGGGTGTGTTTGCGAAACATTCGCGTTTTATTGGAGATTTTTGGGCGAGCTATTAAATTCAATTCAAATATTTAATCAGTGTTACAAAAAAATGGTACAGTTACAAAAATTCTAGTACATTTCAAGGTAAGTAATTACAGTAAGGTTTCCTCTCAGCATTTGTCAAGGTGGTTTATGGACACCTCGACGCTGGTCTTCCGGGGATACCAGAAGAGTTATCACAATAATAAGAATATTAGAATACCCCCCTCAATATTACGCGAGGGCCTCGCGACTGACTGCCTCGGTGGCGAAGTGGTTAGTGGGCGGCACTTTAAAGGGGATCCCTTTAATTGGCATAATTTGTTTCGTCCTAAAATGGTTTAGCATAATTATTTAGCATAATATTTATTTGGCCAAATTTGATTTTAGCACAGTATGTACTGTGGCATAATTATTATTTAGCGTAATGCATTTATGCATAATTTTTTTTGGCACAATTTTTTTTAGGCATTAATGGTTGTTTGAATCTGAAAAATAAAAAAAGTAAGTAAGTAACCAGTATTTCCTATATTATATAGAAAGTAAAAGTAAAAGTAGGTTAAGGTGCGGCGGGGAGCCGCTTTTTAATGACTTATGGTTAATCATGTTTATGCTTATTGCATTTATGCTAAAAAGTGTATGCCAAAAACTGTTGTGCTTATTAGTATTATGCGAAATTATCATTACATTATGCGAACTTATTTTATGCTTAAAATTTTTATGCTTCTTGACAGTGAACCAATTTAAAGCGACGGCTGCGCTTGGGGCACAGTAGATATATACGCATCTACTGTGCTTGGGGTCCCGGGTTTCTTAATAGTTATCCTGTTAAAAAATTCTCAGTGTCAGCCCGGAGTCTAGAACTTGGTGGTCTTGTACCCCCGTGCTTCGAAAAGCACGTTAAGCCGTTGCTCCTGCGCCTGATACCTCTACAGTCGTGTCACACTGGTCCCATCGAAATATATAATAGTAAATGAATAGAGAGAGCACTTGTGTCTGGGCAAACACTTGTGCAGTATAATTATGTCCTACGTCGATGGCTGTTAGTTTCATAAAAAGCAAAATAATGTTTACAGATAATTTAAGTAGCACACAAGAAACTTTAGCATTTCATCACGGTTTCGCTGCGTGAGTGAGGGTACCGGAGGCCTAATCCGGGGGAAAGGGGTAAAGGTTGGCAGCGCACATGTGACTCCACTGGTACCATGTGAAACGATCTTTAAGAATTTTACTGTAAACACCATTTTATGTACCGTGTTTCGAGTGAATAAATAAATTGAATTGAATTCCTATCGCGGGAAAGTCGTTTCTGACAATTTGGCCCATTTTTCTCAATAGACAAAACAATTTCCCATCGAAAACTAGCAAAGATCCTCTTAAGACTAAAAACATTGGTTTAAAATAAATATTACAGAAGAAGTCACATTAATTATGTCTTTATGATTATGATTAATGTAGTTTCACTCGGGCTTCCTTTTCAGCTTTTATTTAAAAAGGCAAGAAGTGTTTATCTATATAGAAGTTATGTCCGTCATGAGGAATTATGGTGTCTTAAAAATGACATAAAAGATCAGGTGGCTGCCCACAACGCTTCCGGCACAGTATAGAATCAACTCAGTAAATGAACCTCAGATTAACATGAAAGTAGAGTAAAAAGAAACATACAGTAAGTCGGCAGAGTAGAATAGGCCACCCTCACTCTTACCGAGGTGTCGTAAAAGGCGACTAAGGTAATGCTGGCATGATCATCATCACCCAGAGAAGGAAAACTCTGCATTTATATCAAAACCCTCGCCAACCCGTCTGCCAAGCGTGGTGAGTATGGCAATTACCCCTCATGTGATTGAGGGAGGCCCGTGCCCCAGCAGTGGGGACTTAAATGGGCTGATGATGATGAACGAAATTGTTTTTTTTTTAAGTTAAAATAAATAATAGAACTATTCAACAAACAAATATTAGGATTATTCAAAATGAACCAAATGAAATGACTAAGATCGAAATCTTTAAAAGAAAAACATGATCTACAAGCATTATCTTCATCTTTAAGTCAAAAGGGATCCTTTAGGCAAACGCCTCATCCTAGACCTCATCGTCGCTTTCCATCAGGTACGATTGGGATCAAGCGTTAGACTATAGTCCAAAAAAAATTAACATTATTTTTCATAACTGAATTACCTAACTAATATGGGTCTCCTTTACCATGAGAAAAACCAACAACAAATGACACTAAGTCCCATCATGTTTGTTTGTATGGAGATTAAGATTATCAATTTATCATCGGCGTTATATCTCAAGCATTGTATAGCGGAAGTGAATCTGAACGACCAGCACAATATTTAAAATAATCACTATGCATATTTTGGTGCATCGATTGGCGTCGCTAATGTCACCTTAAGGCGAAGAGATTCTTCACTCTTGTTTATCCGACTGTGCTTCCTTACTTTGCGTGATCGTATGGACACAGGGTTTTGTATTATTTCGGGAATATTGTCAAGTGAGCGCTAGGATGATCTAATTCGGGACATCCTGTGGCTTCTTGTGTTAAAGGAAACATAAAGTTACTCTCGGATATCGAATGTACCTACTTGTTTTCCTGGAGTAAAGTCAGCTCTATAAAGTCATGTGGTACCGATAAATTTGAATTACCTATAACTTTACCGCAATAAATAGTGTTTACAATTGACCGTGGGAGAGCCACGCTTCGGCATGAATGAGCCGGCTCGACCGGAGTGATACCACGGCCTCACAAAAAACCGGCGTGAAGCTGCACTATGCTGTTTCGCTGCGTGAAAGGGTACCGGAGGTAAAAAGAGGATTTTTAATGTATAAGATACTTTTTGAGAAAAAAAGAGGATTTTTAACGTTTAAGGTGCTTTTTAAGAAAAAGAGGATTTTTAATGTATAAGGTGCTTTTTAAGGAAAAAGTGGATTTTTAATGTATAAGGTGCTTTTTAGAAAAAAAGAGGATTTTTAATGTATAAGGTGCTTTT
>JADPWL010000064.1:0-11375 GCA_019059595.1 Marasmia exigua
TTAGCATTATATATATTTTAATATATATATGCAGTTCACTCTTATTTCCCTTTTTCAATATTGCACCACCTACCCCTCCTCTACAATCAAATGTCATTTGCCTGAAGGTTGTCTGGTAGAAATCGCTTCCAGCGATAAGACCGCCGAAATTGTACAAATAAGTTTCTGTAATGCCTTTTAAAGTTGTGTTTTTTTTTTGTGCAATAAAGTATATCTATGTATCTATCTATGGTTCATAGGCCCTCGGGATACGCAAACATAGCCCACGTAGAGTAATCTCGCCGTAACTCGGCATACGACTGTCGCAGACTGACTAAACGGAACGTATGTGAGCGGGACAATACGGTATAAAGACTACCGCGTAGGACAACAAACTATTTTATATCAACTCCAGCTAGAGCAGAGGGGGTTTTGGTTAGGGTTAGAGTCCCTCACACCACCTTGTGGAAGGTTGTCTGGTAGAGATCGCTCCCAGCGATAAGACCGCCTAAATTGTACATAGTATCTCTGTATACCTAGCTTTGAAGTTTTGTATGTTGTGCAATAAAGAGTATCTATCTATCTTGTTCCCCACACGTAGCAAGCTATGATGGTTTCCCCTGGGAGAAAAAAGACATTCAGTTTTTGACGACCCGTTTGGAACAGTGGTAGTGAACGCTGCCTCTGGTGGAAGGGTTGCGGGTTCGATCCCCAAACATTTGTGTGCATGAACATATCTGTTTGTATTGGTCTGGGCGTTATCTATATATTATAAGTATGTATTTACAAAAGAAAAGTATTATATGTATATATTTGTAATCCCACTGTTGTTTCTGATATCCGTAACACAGGTGCTTGAGCTACCTATCTCGGAGTCAGATCAATGTAAGTGATGTTGTGAAATATTTATTTATTTATGATATAGTGGCCAGACGAGCAGACGTACAATCTGATGGTAAGTGATTACCGCTGCCCATGGACACCTGCAACATCAAAGGAGTCACAAGTGTACGCTCTTTTTTGTAGGTTTGAAGGGTTCTGTGTCTTATTCTTGTGCTAAGAGTTAGTATGAGCATTTTTTTTCTTTGCTTTTCATCATTTCAGCCAATTGACGTTCACTGCTGGACATAGGCCTCCCCCAATGTTTTCCACATAGATCGGTCCTGTGCCACCCGCATCCAATAGATTCCCGCAATCTTCACTAGATTGTTGGACCTTGTGGGAGGCCTGCCATGGGTGCGACTTCCTGTAAGTGGCCTCCGCTCGAGGACCTTTCCGCCCCAACGGCCGTCTGTTTTCCTCACTATGTGCCCTGCCCATTGCCACTAGAGGCATGCAATCCTTTGGGCTATGTCTGTGACCTTAGTTCTCCTGCGGATCTCATAATTTTTGATACGATCACGCAGGGAGACTCCGAGCATAGCCCTCTCCATTGCTCTCTGGGTGACTTTGAGCCTCCTTAATCGGCACATTGTAAGCGGCCACGTACCGCTTTACTTTTACCTTGTCATAAATTATGTGAATAATAAGATTGGGTAGCGTTATTGAAATGCTAGTAGATATCTTGAGAGTTTTACGCGTTAAGATGGCATTCTAATTGAATTTATCAATATTTTTAGACAGACAAATGTAATAAACTAGCAATAGAAAACAGGCCAAGTGCGAGTCGGACGCCCATGAAGGGTTTTGTAGCAGCAAGTAAGATATATAGAAGGTTTATGGTCGTGGCGGTTTATGGTCTGTACCTGTACCTTTTATCGTGTAAAGTTGGTCTCTCAACACTGTTAGCGTCTTATCATGCCTTTGTGGGAACTAGGCTGCGTTATGCAATTATTTTTTGGGGTATTGCAACCGATTGGTCAAAAGTCTTTAGGTGTCAAAAGAGATGCATCCGGGCTATGTGCAAACTTAAAAAAACCGACACTTGCAAGCCTTATTTCGTAGAATTGAAGATACTGACAATGCCCTCCTTATATATATTTGAATTAGCTGTGTTTGTTAGACAAAATCCTAACTTATTTAAAATCGTCATGATTATGTACATCATTTATTTATTTATTTTTTTTTTTTATTTTTTTTTTTTTTATTCAAAGTATTTATTTATTTGCATAGAACAGGTACAGTACATGATGGTAGGTATATATGAAATAAGAATCTCTATTCAGTTAATAATATTAACATGCAAAATGGTTACAATTATAAAATTCATTTAAATTATAAAACGTTTTATCCACCAGCCATTGCCGTAATTTTTTTGTCATCAAGCCCGCAGGTCCACACTTGAAATGGTTTGGAATTTTGTTATACACTTTGACACACATGCAATAACAATTTTTCTGACAGGCAGTCGTTCTGGGTAAAAAGTCCAAGGCAAGTCTGTTACTATCTCTGGTATTTCGTGGAAATACATCACTAGCTTTTTTAAATAATTCGGGGTGTTGTTTAACAAACTTGAATATTTCTAGTATGTACATGCAAGGGACTGTAAGTATATTTAATCTTGGGAATAGTGACCTGCAACTTTCAAATGGACCTTTTTTGCTACAAATAGCGCGTACACATTTTTTTTGGGCAATGAATGCTTTATTGGCCATTGTACTATTTCCCCATAATAGTAGCCCATATGACAAGTTAGAAGCAACATAGCCATAGTAGGCCGACAAGGTTACATTCAGTGATGTTTTTTTAGTCAGTCGTCTTAGAACATAAACATATCTATTGATTTTGTTACATACGTTTTGCACATGTGTTTTAAAATTCAAATTATCGTCTAATGCGATCCCCAGAAATTTAACACTGTCAGCTTTCTTGACGGTCATTTCGTCATAAATTACATTTAAATCACGTGTACCTCCTTTAAAATTAAAATTTATGTAATGAGTTTTACTTATATTTACATTTAGATTATTAGAATTTAGATATTGAATATTATTATGAGCCGTTTCGTTAATGTCATTTTCATAGTTAATTATGTCAACATTATATTTTGAATGAATAATGATAGATATGTCATCAGCAAACATTATACATTTATTTTTAGTCATTTTTGGCAAATCATTAATGTAAAGTATGAATAACATTGGACCTAGTACGCTACCTTGAGGTACCCCACATCCATTGACCTTAAATTGAGAGCGATGTGAAATCGCCTCATTGTTCTCATCTATGCGATTTATTTCTACACACTGGTGTCTGTTCCTTAGGTAGGTCTCAAGCCATGAGAGACAACTTCCTCGGAAACCGTACCTTTCCAATTTGTCCAACAAGATGTCATGGACTACAAAGTCAAAAGCTTTTGACATGTCAAAAAACAGTACAGAGGTTAGCTGTTTTCTATCAAGGCCCAATATAACTTCATGTATTAGGTTAAAACATGCAAGAGCAGTAGATTTTCCCTTCTGGAAACCGTATTGCTCCGGAGTTATAATTTGAGACTTTTGGCAAAAATTCATTAATCTTTTTTGCATAGCTTTTTCGAAGATCTTAGATATCACTGGTATTAGTGTTATGGGGCGGTAATTATTCATTTCTGATTTATCATTTTTTTTATGAATTGGTTTCACTACTGAATACTTAAGATCATCAGGGAAACATCCAGTCTGAAAAGACAGATTTATTAAGTACGACAATACTTGAGCTAGTTCAATTTTACAGAATTTTAAAACTTTGGTTGATATTTCATCGAAACCACAAGAGTTCGAGTTTTTTAGTGAACTAATGATATTCATTGTTTCCGCCAGGGTAACAGGTTCCAGGAAGATTGAATTTGATACCGGGTCAATTTTAGTTAATGCCTTTCGCTTTTTAGGGTTCCGTAGCCAAAATGGCAAAAACGGAACCCTTATAGTTTCGTCATGTCCGTCTGTCCGTCTGTCCGTCTGTCCGTCTGTCACAGCCGATTTACTCGGAAACTATAAGTACTACAGTGATGAAATTTGATGGGAATATGTGTTGTATGAACCGCTACAAAAATATGACACTAAATAGTAAAAAAAAGAATTGGGGGTGGGGCCCCCCATACATGTAACTGAGGGATGAAATTTTTTTTTTCGATGTACATACCCGTGTGGGGTATCAATGGAAAGGTCTTTTAAAATGATATAAAGTTTTCTAAAAAACATTTTTCTTAAAGTGAACGGTTTTTGAGATATCAGCTCTCAAAGTCGTAAAAAGTATGTCCCCCCCCCCCTCTATTTTTATAACTACGGGGTATAAAATTCTAAAAAAAATAGAGGTGATGCATGCTAATTAACTCTTTCAACGATTTTTGGTTTGATCAAAGTATCTCTTATAGTTTTTGAGATAGGTTGATTTAACTGTAATTTTGGTTAAGTTATTGTGCTTACACTGAAAACGATGGCTGAACCTTATAAGATAGATCAAAAAATATACTACAGTATTGTACACCTTTAAAAATCCGCGATGATATAAAATCTTTATAATGTATATTTGCTGCTACGGAACCCTTTGTGCGCGAGCCCGACTCGCACTTGGCCGGTTTTATTAATGTCATATATACATTTATCATTAGTCAAATTTACGTAGTAGTTGTTGAATGTCTCGGCGATTTCCCATCCATTAGAAATTGTGTTATTATCAAGTTTAATATCAGAGAAAAATTGTTGTGGCTGGTCTACTTCTATATCATCTTTTAGTTTTATAATTAATTTATTATAGAAGTTAGAGGGGGGGAGGGGGGGGGGGGGGGGACGACGACGACACAATTTACCACTTTGGGAGCGTCTCTTGCGCAAAGTATTGTGTTTAGAGGAATGTGATGTTGAAACCCTCAACATCATTTTTAAAGACCTATGCATAGATACCCCACACAGATAGGTTGATGAAAAACAAATTTTTGAGTTTCAGTTTCAAGTATGGAGACCTCCTAATTGTTTTATTTTTCCAATTTTTTTGTAAAATACATATATAAAAATACATCTATTAACCAAGTTTCAATAGTATGTTGATGTATGTTCTTATCATCATCAGCCCATTTAAGTCCCCACTGCTGGGGCACGGGCCTCCCTCAATCACATGAGGGGTAATTGCCATACTCACCACGCTTTGCAGACGGGTTGGCGAGGGTTTTGATGTAAATGCAGAGTTTTCCTTCTCTGGGTGCTGATGATCATGCCAGCAGCTTTACCTTAGTCGCCTTTTACGACACCTCGGTAAGAGTGAGGGTGGCCTATTCTACTCTGCCGGGGACCACACGGCCATTGTTCTTATAGTTCGGAGAAAAGTGGCTGTGACAGACGGACAGACGGACAGACCTGACGAATCTTTAAGGGTTCCGTTTTTTGCCATTTGGCTACGGAACCCTAAAAATGGCAACAAAAAAATACCGTCTTTCATAACATAGCTTTAATAATACGCTTCACAAAGATATTTTGTACAACTATTATTTATTACACGACTAAAATGTACCGCGTAAGTACACGAGCATTCTCCTGGGACTCTATAAAATTTTATTTGCTTTTTGCTACATGGGTTTCATTGTTACGTTATGCACGAATAGGTTACATATAATATTTTATTTGAGGAAACAATACAAGTGAGTCTTTGAAAATTGTCACGTACCGAGTACGGCTTGCCGAAGTTTATTTTATTTTCTAGGCTTTATAACTACAGTTATAATAAAGTTCCAACAGGAAAAAGACGAATATAAATTTATTTTCTCATTTAATGTCGAAAAGAAATTGATATTACAAAAACTAATTCATCATCAGCCCATTTAAGTCCCCACTGCTGGGGCACGGGCCTCCCTCAATCACATGAGGGGTAATTTCCATACTCACCACGCTTGGCAGACGGGTTGGCGAGGGTTTTGAAATGCAGAGTTTTCCTTCTCTGGGTGCTAATGATCATGCCAGCAGATTTACCTTAGTCGCCTAAGCCGTGTGGTCCCCGGCAGAGTAGAATAGGCCACCCTCACTCTTACCGAGGTGTCGTAAAACTAATTACATGTCATGTAATTATTTTTGTTATATCTATAAGTTTTTTATGTGCTAGGTGGCAGACGAGCTAATGGATCGCCTGATGGTTAGCTACACCAGTACAGTCACAAGTGCGCTGCCAGCCTTTAATCCCCCACTCCGCCGGATTAAACCTCCGGTACCCTCACATACGCAGCGAAACACAGCACAGTGCTGCTTCACGCCGGCTTTTAGTGAGGCCGTGGTATCACTCCGGTCAAGCCGGCCTATTCATGCTGAAGCGTGGCTCACCCACGGTGGGGTTGCAAGCGTAAAGGAATAGAGAGTGCACTTGTGTTAGCGCACACACTTGAGCACTCTATTATCGTGGGTACGTGGCGGATCGTTGACAATTTTAGATTGACCGTCGTATCCGTACTTAATCGGCTGGAGAATATGTTCATCGAGATGTGTAAAAACTCGCATTTTCACAACACTTCTTACAATAGGGTGCCATATATCTTCACCATTCCTGCTCAGAGTGCTACCCGTTGACAGAACTAAGCAGTTTCGTAGTTTAAATCCAAACGTCAGACAGGAGTATAAATCTTAGTTTAAACAGAGGGCTTATGCACTATGCAGAGCTATCACTGCCTGCATGGCTTGAGAATTGTGGCAGAATTATAAGTGAGTTGCCACACTGGCGGATTCAAAGCGGAGCGACGCCCACGACCACGGTCGCGGCTGCGCAGCGCTCTCCCCGTGGATGCGCGACGGATTCGCCGTGGCGATAAGTCTCAATGCCATTGTTTGTTTGTGATGGTCACGCAGAAACTCGCCGGCGAATCCGTGTGGTCGCTGCGTCGTCGCTTCGCTTTGAAAACGCTTGCGATCCGTCAGTGTGGGGATCCCTTTAATTGGCATAATGTGTTTTGTTCTAAAATGGATTGGCATAATGAAATTGGCATAATTTATTTAGCATAATATTCATCGTCATCGTCGTCGTCAGCACATTTAAGTCCCCACTGCTGGGGCACGGGCCTCCCTCAATCACATGAGGGGTAATTGCCATACTCACCACGCTTGGCAGACGGGTTGGCGAGGGTTTAGATATAAATGCAGTGTTTTCCTTCTCTGGGTGCTGATGATCATGCCAGCAGCTTTACCTTAGTCGCCTTTTACGACACCTCGGTAAGAGTGAGGGTGGTCTATTCTACTCTACCGGGACCACACGGCAAGACTTTGACATTGAGCATAATATTAATTTGGCCTAATTTGGTTTTAGCATAATATGTACTGTGGCATAATTATTATTTAGCATAATGCATTTCTGCATAATTATTTGGCACAATTTTTTTAGGCATTAATGGTTGTTTGAATCTGAAAAATGCAAAAATAAAAATAATCAGTATTTCCTATATTATATAGAGTAAAAGTAGGTTTAGGTGCGGCGGGGGTGGCCCTTGGGCCACCCGTAAACCGCTTTTTAATGACTTATGGTAATTATTTTATGCTTAAATGGGCTGACGATGTACCAAGGGCTCTGAAGCGACGGCTTGGAACGCTATGTCACTCACACAATAACGATGAATCAAATGACACCTTGCATATCAAAATTCAGGCTGTAAGGCTTTTTTAGTGACACAGTAGATATATTGGCTCTACTCAGCCTGATGGTAAGCAAAAGAAGAGCCCACGTTGCAATTACAACGGAAGCGATGTCAAGCATCACCTCCGTTGTGGTTGGGATTGCCATACTGGCCCGCCAGATGCTTCTTCACGCATGCCAATAGTCATTAGAAATAGTCATATATGCATACATACTCCTTTTTCAGCAGTCGGGTAAAATGTAGAATGTAAATTTTGTGAAAATGACAAACCGCTGCAAACCTCAGTTAAAACAACGTAATATTTACAAAATACTTGCCATCGGCTTTGGTACACTATTCCGAGTGTTTATTCGATTATCGGGAGTAGAATCGGCATTCGTAGAACAGCTAGAATCGCTCCGAATTGTAACGAATGATCGATACGCCACTCGATGTTTGTGAAATGCAGAATTGGGCCGGCATCTGATCGATTGAATAGTTGTTTATTAGTGAAATGTTTCATCAAGTCATTGGGATTTAATTAGGTTTTTGAATTAGATTATATACAAATACACAGAGCTTTGTAGAGCATTATTACCTATACGCTTATCCCCTAAGAACAAAGGGTCAAAACGACACATGCCACTAAACTTTAATGAGAATAAATGTATAAAAAAGACATTTCATACATAATGGCCAGTTTATTGATACAAAATTGCAAGAAAAATATTTTTCGAATTTGGCCTTATATCTCTTCAAGAAAAGTGCTTGTAATCTGGAGTATGACCTGATATAAAGTATGTAGATAAGACGGTTAAAAAGCTATTTTACCTTTAGCACATTTAAACATTTGTTTGCCCGTGGGATAGCCACGCTTCGGCATGAATGAGCCGGCTCGACGGAGTAAAGCAGCGTTGTGCTGTGTTTTGCTGTGTGAGTGAGGGTACCGGAGTCCCAGTCCGGGGGAAAGGGGGGTTTATAAACTGGCAGCACACTGGAGATTCCACTGGTGTCGCAGGTGTCCGGCAATTGCTTACCAACATGCGATCTGTCTGGTCGTCTGCCACCTGTCACATAAAAAGAAGGAAATTACTAGTGAAGTGTAATGAAATGAGTTCACAGATGTTTCTGTAGTGGAATAAAAAAATCATCATCATCATCATCAGCCCATCTCAGTCCCCACTGCTGGGGCACGGGCCTCCCTCAGTCACGTGAGAAGCAACTGCCATACTCACCATGCTTGGCAGACGGGTTGGCGAGGGTTTTGATATAAATGCAGAGTTTTCCTTCTCTGGGTGCTGATGATCATGCCAGCAGCTTTACCTTAGTCGCCTTTTACGACACCTCGGTAAGAGTGAGGGTGGCCTATTCTACTCTGCCGGGGACCACACGGCTATTTTTGTACGGAATAAAAAAATAAAGTTAAAAAATTAAATCTCGACTGTCAAAACAACACGCTCTGAAAAGTATGAAACAAGAAAATTGTCTCTGCTGAAATTATTATGCCGTATCGCCGTGGTCGTATGCCACCTACTGTAGCAAAACAGATTCATTATAATAATAAAATAAAATCAATGTGGCAGTTAGTGCGTTAGTTAGTTAGTTATTTCGATGTGTTAGTTCTTAAACTTTATTTTTATTTAACGTATTTTTAGTTATGTAAATAAAATGACATATTTGAAATGTGTGAAAAAGCTCTTTCATTTGATAGCCCACACGGTACCACCAAACAAAAATTTTTTTAGGTCCTTACTCGTAAGTCCCCTAGAGGGCGCTGTTGTCAATTTAACGTACCTATACCCTACACAAACATACCCCCACCCTAGACAAACATTCGTGTGATGAACACTTGTATTTGTTTAGTGTCTAGGTGTAAATGTATTTAAGTATTATACATGATCAACCCTTTTCAGAATCCGCGACTAGGTAAGCGTAGTGTAGGACGCCCTGCGACAAGATGGGATGATGACATTCGAAGGCTGGCTGGTGTGGGCTAGATGAGAGTGGCCGAAAATCGGGAGCAGTGGCGTGCATTAGGGGAGACCTATGTCCAGCAGTGGACGAGTTTGGGTTGCTGATGATGATGAACCCTTTTAAGTGATCCAAATATATTTTAGATGTCTCAAAACAAAGGCTTTTTATCAATTTCTTATTTGTGTTATTTCCTGCTCATGGAAAAGCATAAAAAAGTAAATTTTCATACTATAAGCTACTCCGGAGTAAAAGAAATTAATAAATTGGCACCTTAAAGAAGCAGTATACTAGGCTTAATGACAAACCTGGAGCCCAATTCTCGCTTGTGATATTTTGAGAAGATGGCGGATATCACCCAAAAATCATACAATACAACTATGTTTTGGTGAAAATAAATGTCACGAGCACGAGAATTAGGTTCCTGGGGGTTGCAGTCCTACGATGGCAACAGAGACCCCTCCAAGTATCAGCCACGCATGGCGTGCAGCAGCTGTCCGGTAATAAGTCCTGGAGTGTTCCTGGCCTCGCCAGATTGACATCCATACATAAAGAGGGCTCTATATCCCTGAAATGTGCACACAACGGAAGCATTAAGACAGCCAGCTAACACAAGATGATAGTGCTCTTGGGAAAAGAGTTTCATAACGTCATAGCACGTGGAATGCAAACAACCCATGATCTCCAGCACACATAGGCAGATGCGTGAAGAGCTTCTAGGCGCAATAAAGGCGGCAAATAAAAAGAAAACAGAAAATGTGAAAGCGTGCTCACACATTATGAAAAGACGTGGCGCAGCCCAACCATAAAATATTATAAAATGGGTGACACCATTTGCCTAAAACAAACAGACAATGGCTTAGCATGTGCGAGGAATACAGTAACATATGAAAAATTGAGTTACGTAACCAAGCCAACTTACCAGCACATGGCTTCCCAAATGTGATAAAAAAATACTTATAAAAAAAAGAAAACGAATGCGGCTTCGCCGTTATTTAATTGAGACCCAAGTGTCCTAATCCATCTTTCCAACCAGATATATTATGGGATGGGATGCGAGTACGACTCGCCGCCTCCGTTTTCCCGCCCCGCCGTCCGTGTCAATCCAGCGGAGACGCTCGAACCGGAAGGTTTCGGGTCATGGCGCAAAGACAGTGGCTGCCCTCTCCCTTCTCTAACCTGCAGCCAGCAAGTTATGGGTTTGTGAGAGGGGCCTGCAGTCGTCCCCAGCGGAGCATCGGCGTTGCTATCCAGCAAGTGAACGTTTCCGGAGAGGGTGAGTGTTTGGCCGTGGGAGGGGCCCAGGCCTCGTTCGAGGGTGGGCCGCGGACAAGGTTTCGCACCCGTTACTGTAGCCCACCCCACAAGGCCGCAGCAGGAAGTACTCCGAATGTTTTTAGTGGGTAGGCCCCTGGGAGCTCCCCAGGGGAGAGCCCCACACTACCCGGTCCGTCTTCCAGCGGCTGGGTGTGCACAAGGCGGCGCCGACCATCGCCCCTGACGTCTGGTCCTTCTAAGGCAGCGGCATTTTCCTTTGCGGGACCAACAAAAAAAAGGCGATATGAAAATCGGGAGGGGGGGGGGGGGGGGCGCTAATTTCTAAATTACTTTTCTCTATGACTGTCAAACGAAACAAAGAGGGTGAACTACAGATTATAATATTTTCAGCGTGCATATTATTCCCAAAATAATTGTGAATTTAGTATAAAGCTATATTTACACTACAGATCAAAGACAATAGAAATCAAACACCCGTGATAAGGGTCGATCGTGGGTTGAAGTAAATATTTGTTCTCGTGTAATCTGTTTTGAATTATTCAAATGTTATGTCCCAGACCTATGCTTACATGGCCATGAAGTACCTAAACAAATGTAGTATTAGAAATATTAGATGCTCAGTTCTCCTCCTCATCTAAGGTGT
>JADPWL010000064.1:19314-31224 GCA_019059595.1 Marasmia exigua
TGAAATGTGTGAAAAAGCTCTTTCATTTGATACCCCACACGGTACCGTCAAGCAAAAATTTTTTTAGGTCCTTACTCTAAGTCCCCTAGAGGGCGCTGTTGTCAACTTAACGTACCTATTTCCCTACACAAACATACCCCCGCCCTAGACAAACATTCGTGTGATGAACACTTGTATTTGTTTAGTGTCTAGGTGTAAATGTATTTAAGTATTATACAGGATCAACCCTTTTCATAAACCACGACTCGGTAAGCGTAGTATAGGACGCCCTGCGACAAGATGGGATGATGACATTCGAAGGCTGGCTGGTGTGGGCTGGATGAGAGTGGCCGAAAATCGGGAGCAGTGGCGTGCATTAGGGGAGACCTATGTCCAGCAGTGGACGAGTGTGGGCTGCTGATGATGATGAACCCTTTTCAGTGATCTAAATATATTTTAGATGTCTCAAAACAAACGCTTTTTATCAATTTCTTATTTGTGTTATTTCCTGCTCATGGAAAAGCATCAAAAAGTAAATTTTCATACTGTAAGTTACTCCGGAGTAAAAGAAAGTAATAAATTGGCACTTTGAAGAAGCAGTATTGCAGTGTTTGTTTTGTAAGCGCCGGCCCACCGCTTATTCATAAAGCAGTAATAAACCAGTGGTCACTACACACGGTCGTTTCCTTGCTCGTATATATACCTACACTCCATCTGGCAACGAGCTACCCGCGCGTGAAATAAAAATGTCTCAACTCATCGGGAGTGTTAGCGAATTCGATTATAAAAGTCAGGATTGGCAAATATTCTACAAGAAATTGACCAACTTCCTCAAGTTGAACAAAATAGACAACGGTAACTGGAATTCTGTACTCATCGCACATTTATCCGATGAGTCGTACCGGCTAGTGAGAAACCTCGTGCATCCAAAGGAGGTAGAAACGGTACCGTGGACTGATTTGGTTAAAGTACTCAACGGACATTTTCAACCGAAAAGATCGACTTTTGCCGATAGGGCAAACTTCTACGATGCAATCAGAATGGATGGTGAAAAAGTCGAAGATTGGGCAGCACGTTTGAGAGGACTCGCCGTGCACTGTGAATTTGGTACAGAATTAGATACGTTGCTGCGCGACCGATTTATCCTGGGTATGAAAGTAGGCCCGGAAAGAGATCGATTGTTCGAACAATGCTCGAAGTCCCTGACACTATCAAAGGCTATAGAAATAGCTCAGGAGGTAGCGTGTGCTCGGGCAGCGAAAGCTTGCGTCGGCGTTGGCAGTGAGCAGCTTATCAAGCAGGAGGTGGTGTATCGAATTGGCGAGCGTCGCGGCCAGGGTTCGGCCCGCCCGGGTCCGGCGCAGGCGGCGGCATACCCGGCCGCGCGATGTGCAGTGTGCGGGTTAAAGGGTCATTGCGTTGATAAGTGCCGATTTAAAGGTTATAAGTGCATGATTTGTGGTGAAAAAAGGTCATCTTAAAAAAGTGTGCAGTGTCAAAAAGGTCGGAAAGGTTTCGTTGCATAACTTGGATGCGGGCGACAGCGACGGACACGAGTGTAAGGAATGTGATCTGTATAACTTGAGGTACGTCCACTACGATCCTATTAAAGTGAACATTTCTATAGATAATAAGCTATATTCTATGGAACTAGATTGTGGAGCTGGTCGCAGTGTAATATCAGAAAGTTTTTACAAAGAAAATTTCCAATTTTACAGCTTATTAAAATCAGATGTAATTTTTTGTCTTTATACTAAACATAAAGTTACTCCCATTGGTTATTTCGATTGTGAAGTGTGTTACAATGGTATTAAGAAACCCATATCTTTTTATGTAATTGCTCAAGGTGGTCCACCATTGTTGGGACGTGACTTTTATGGCACAGTATAACATGAGTTTAGTTTCTATGACGAGTAACAATAGCTTATCTGTTAAAGTGGAATGTCAAGAGGTGCAGCAAATTTTAAATGAATTCCCTGATATTTGGCGGGATGAATTGGGTCGCTTTAATAAATTTGAAGTCCACCTACATTTAAAAGAAAACGCAGTACCTAAATTTTATAAACCGCGTCAGATACCGTTTGCTCTCAAGGACAAAGTCGAAAAAGAGTTGGATAGGCTTGTTAGTGTAGGTATATTAATACCAGTACAGTTCTCTGATTTTGCCACACCCATTGTACCAGTTCTAAAAGAGAATGGTAAAGTGAAAATAGCTGGAGATTTTTCTTGCACTTTAAATAAGGTATTAAAATCGATAAATATCCTTACCCCATATCGATGAAGTTTTTGCTAAGCTAAGGTGGCGGGAACATTATACAAAGCTAGACTTAAGCAACGCCTATAATCAATTTTGCTTATCAGAATCGTCACAAGACCTAACAACAATAAATACACCGAAAGGTCTTTTTAAATACACGCGTCTAGTGTACGGTCTCGCTAATGCCCCAGCAATCTTCCAGCGCACCATAGAATCCTTAGTTGCAGGCATTGAAGGCGTGTCATGCTGGTATGATGATATTTGCCTTACCGCCCCGAATCGAACTCTTCATCTAGAAAGACTTCGTATTTTATTAGGTAGGATCCAGGACGCCGGTTTAAGATTACATAAAGAAAAATGCTCATTTTTCCAAGACAGTGTCACGTATCTTGGATTTAAAATAGATAAAAATGGCCTCACAACATGCCCGAGTAAGGTAGAAGCGATTATAAGGGCTCCTGTCCCTACGAACGTACTTGAATTAAAACGGTTTCTAGGCGTCGTTAATTATTATAGAAATTTCATTCCAAATGCATCCGCAATGTTAAGTCCGCTAAACGAATTATTAAAAGACAATATAGATTGGCAATGGGAAAAGACCCAACAGTGTGCGTTCGATTCCGTACGTCGCGAACTAGCTTCAGATCGAGTTTTGGCTCACTTTGATCCGCGAGCGCGGCTGGTGCTGACCGTGGACGCAGGGCCTACGGGTCTCGGCGCGGTACTATCACATTTGTTCAGCGACGGCACGGAGAGGCCGATCGCGTTTGGATCGCGTTCCCTATCACCAGCTGAAAAGAACTATAGTCAGATTATGAAAGAAGCATGCGCTTTGGTGTTTGGCATAAAACGATTCCATCAGTACTTGTATGGGTGTCAAGAACCGTTCGTATTGAGAACAGACCATAGGCCGCTTCTCTCAATCTTTGGTAAAAAGGACGGCATATCCGTCACCACCGCTCTGCGATTGCAAAGGTACGCAATTATGCTATCCGCTTACAACTACGTAGTGCAATATATTAGTAATAAAAATAATATTGTGGCAGATTATTTCTCCCGTGCGCCATTATCAATTGAAGCGAGCGGATCAGCTGATCGCAGGGAATGCGAGGACCTGCCTATCGCTCTATTGTTCATGAATGCAACCCAAGAGCCGGTCTCGTTTGAACGAATACAGCGCGCTACAGCTGATGATAGAATTATTAAAACCGTTATTAATTATATGCATCAGGGTTGGCCGCGCAAAATTAGTTGCAGGGAAATTTTACCATTTTTTATGTGTAAAACGGATTTGCAGGTTATCGGGGGTTGTGTATTCCGTGGCCATAGAATCGTTATACCTACAATATTCCGCGATCGTATGTTGGAAGAATTGCATAGCGCGCATTTCGGTATCGTTAAAACGAAGAGTGCGGCGCGAAGTCGGATGTGGTGGCCGGGCATCGACGGCGACATCGAGCGAATGGTGGGCAGCTGCGGCGTGTGCGCAGCCCAACGCAGCGCCCCACCCCGCGCGCCCCCCCTCGCCCTGGCCGCGGCCGCCCGCTCCTTGGCACCGCATTCATATAGATTATATGTCGATAGGGCAAACGGTACACTATCTCATTGTTATTGATGCATTTAGTAAATGGCTAGAATGTATTCATATGAATTGCGGCACCTCCACATGTGCGTTAATATTAAAATTAAAAGAATTATTTTCTGTTTTCGGTATTCCAAACGAAATTGTATCCGACAATGATATTAAGATCTGTTCCACAGAATTTCAACAATTTTGTAAAAATAACGGGAAAATTACTTGAATTCACCAATTTACCATCCGGCTAGTAACGGCCAGGCTGAAAATTCAGTCCGAACTTGCAAGAAAATGTTAAAATGTATTATCGAACAAAACAAATGTAATAGTTTTAACCCTCGCATCGTTCAAGATAAATTATTTGGCTATTTGTTTGAATACCGAAATAGTATTCATTGTACTACAGGCGCGACGCCTTCAAGCTTGATGTTCGGACGTAATGTTAGAACTAGATTAGACATAATTTTACCTACGAGTCAAATTGGTAGTAGCTTAGAAACAGAAAATAAAGAACTCAATATTTCTAGAAAATTCAAGATAGGTGAAGTAGTTTGGGCTAGGTGGTTCACTGCTAGAAAGGCACGTTGGATGAAAGGAATTATCACGAATATTATAGGAAACCGAATGTTTTATATCAAATTTGAAAATAGTAGTTATTCGTGTATAAGACATCTAGACCAGATTATAAAATGCTTGGACACTTATAGTACTGACAAAATTGTAAGTGATGTTGATTTTGCTGGAAGTGCATCCTCCTCGGTCCCGGATCGGCTTGCGTCAGCAGCACAATCAGCATCGCAGCCGAGCTCCGAGTCAGCACCGTCCTCTCCAGCAGTACCGCGCGCGCCCTCACCCACGCACGCGGCGGCAGGGCCTGCGCCGCCGCCGGCTCAGCCACCGATATCAGATAGCGTGCAGGGGGAAGGAGAGGATGGTGATGAATGGGAGGAGGCTACTGATGATATAATAACGGAGGGTGCGCCCACTAACGATCAGAGGTCTGGTCGATCATTACGCCCAAGAAAAATCATAGATTTTAAGAAATATTTCTAGTGTCTTCACTAATTGTGTTGTTTCCTTTGTACAACAGGATTTCGAAATAAGGTGGGAGGAGTGCAGTGTTTGTTTTGTAAGCGCCGGCCCACCGCTTATTCATAAAGCAGTAATAAACCAGTGGTCACTACACACGGTCGTTTCCTTGCTCGTATATATACCTACACTCCAAGTATACTAGGCTTAATGCTAAACGTGGAGCCCAATGGACAACATTTCAAATTTTTAACATGTCCATATTGTTTTTTTATATGAAAGTAGACATAAAATGAACAGACCCATATTTTTTCTTTTTTCAAAATTTGTCCATTTTCATGCGTAAAATAATTATTGAAATTCTTTTTATTCTAAATAGACGTAAGCGCCAAATGACGTCATCGGACGGCTGAATACAGCGATATTCCTTTGCTTATCATTGTTTTAATAAAAAAAGGTACTACTGTCAAAGGTAAATAATACTAGTGTCAACATTGTCAACGTCATTCATACATTCAACGTTGACAAGTTGTCTTTTTTTTTGGCAGTTACATGTCATGAGTTTGGCATTACGTAAATTTAAAACTATAATGTGCTAAGCAAAGAAATATTTTACATTCTGCCGTCCGATGACGTCATCTTACGTTTTTTAGTTTTTAATTTTTTTCTCAGTAAATAAGCAATATAAAAAATGAATAAATATATATTCGAGCAGCGGAAAAGTAAACAAAGAATTGGTATTTTTTGTTTCAGAGCTTAGCAATTTTGAAATGATGTCCATTCTCGTGCTTGTGATATTTTGAGAACATGGCGGATATCACCCAAAAACCATACAAAAAAACTATGTTTTGGTGAAAATAAAACTCACGAGCACGAGAATTGGGCTCCTGGGTGTTGCAGCCCTACGATGGCAACAGAGACCCCTCCAAGTATCAGCCACGGATGGCGTGCAGCAGCTGTAATAAGTCCTGGAGTGTTCCTTGCCTCGCCAGATTGACACCCATACATAAAGAGGGCTCTATATGCCTGAAATGTGCACACAACGGAAGCATTAAGACAGCCAGCTAACACAAGATGATAGTGCTCTTGGGAAAAGAGTTACATAACGTCATAGCACGTGGTATGCAAACGACCCATGGTCTCCAGCACACAGGCAGATGCGTGAAGAGCTTCTAGGCGCAATAAAGGCGGCAAATAAAAAGAAAACAGAAAATGTGAAAGCGTGCTCACACAATAAGAAAAGACGTGGCGCAGGAGGTATTCAGCCCAACCATAAAATATTATAAAATGGGTGACACCATTTGCCTAAAACAAACAGACAATGGCTTAGCATGTGCGAGGAATACAGTAACATATGAAAAATTGAGTTACGTAACCAAGCCAACTTACCAGCACATGGCTTCCCAAAAGTGATAAAAAAATACTTATAAAAAAAAGAAAACGAATGCGGCTTCGCCGTTATTTAATTGAGACCCAAGTGTCCTAATCCATCTTTCCAACCAGATATATTAATCACAATTTAATTCAATGTGCATCAAGGCACAGATATATGTAGCAAGCTACATCAAGGCACCGAATGGAACGGCCAGAAGAAAATGGCAGACATATGACAATGGCAGGCATAAAGGAATCTATCTTTTTTTAAATCTGTTGACCGAAGGCATAGATATCTTAGATCATACGGCTTACAAAACAAAAGGTGAAATGCAGTTAATGCAGAAAAATACATAGTTGGCTACAAACATCAAATTTTATTGAAAATTAATTGTTTTAATGAGATAAATGTTTACTAAATTGAACATTAATGAATATTTATCAAAATCTATACTAGAAAAATCCAATGCTCAAATAAATGATTGTTGACAAAGATTAGAAGATTAGCAAGAAATTAAGATTGTCCTCGCTAGATGGCGTTAGAAGTGGAGAAATATTAGGATAAACATAGCCAAAATAGGTAACGACGTGTTACAACTTGGTGTAATACAATGTAATGCTTTATGATATTATGGATAGGTATTTATATGGAATAACCATCTCTTAGACATTCACCTAAAACTGTACAGATGACGTTTAATTGTGTGTGGAGAACCCAGCGTGGGTTCTCGGAGGTTTTGTCTCTTTGCGATCAGGTGCGCTACCCCCATCTCCGTGGTGGGGGTTATGTTGGCGGGTCTGTGCTACATCCCGCAGCCAGTGGGATGCGACTACGACTCGCCGCCTCCGTTTTCCCGCCCCGCCGTCCGTGTCAATCCAGCGGAGACGCTCGCACCGGAGGGTTTCGGGTCATGGCGCAAAGACAGTGACTGCCCTCTCCCTTCTCTAACCTGCAGCCAGCAAGTTATGGGTTTGTGAGAGGGGCCTGCAGTCGTCCCCAGCGGAGCATCGCTAATTTCTAAATTACTTTTCTCTATGACTGTCCAACGAAACAAAGAGGGTGAACTACAGATTATAATATTTTCAGCGTGCGTATTATTCCGAAAATAATTGTGAATTTAGTATAAAGCTATATTTACACTACAGATCAAAGACAATAGAAATCAAACACCCGTGATAAGGGTCGATCGTGGGTTGAAGTAAATATTTGTTCTCGTGTAATCTGTTTTGAATTATTCAAATGTTATGTCCCAGACCTATGCTTACATGGCCATGAAGTACCTAAACAAATGTAGTATTAGAATTTTATTAGATGCTCAGTTCTCCTCCTCATCTAAGCGTGTAATTCCCGGCTGAGTCCAAAATGAGCTTAGACCGTCATTCAAGATTTGGGGAGTCTGATAATTACAATAAAGCGACTGCTGTCTGTGACTTTTTCGACAGGGGAGCCATCCCAACTAAGTCATGACACATTTTCGAAACTATCCAAAACAGGTTTTTACCGCCCAGTTAATGGTAGATTTGAAATAAGGTGCTCAGCATTTTCAGTTAAAAATTTAACTTGATATAAATACTTATACTCTAAATAATGATTCTGCATGTGTAACCATGATCCAGTTAGTCTGGTTCTCCTGTTTAAGGGTTGCAAAGATCAGACGGCAGTCGTTTCATTGTAATTGCCAAACTTCCCAAATGCTGGAGTCCAAGTGTACCCCGGTCTCCAAAACGACAGCTTTAGACGCAACTAGGAATTACACGCTAAGATGTGGAATTAATATATCAATTCATACCATATCCCATACATTGCCTTGATTCCGTACTAAGTTGGTTCAACACTTGTATTATGGATAATATAAAAAAGATTTTTATTAATTATTTCATTTAAAATAGTCACGCAAACAGATTACAGTCAATTTAACAGCCATGTTACATTAATTTATCTAGGCAGTAACCTATAAATAGTATCATCATCATCAGCCCATTTAAGTCTCCACTGCTGGGGTACGGGCCTCCCTCAATCACATGAGGGGTAATTGCCATACTCACCACGCTTGGCAGACGGGTTGGCGAGGGTTTTCATATAAATGCAGAGTTTTCCTTCTCTGGGTGCTGATGATCTTGCCAGCAGCTTTACCTTAGTCGCCTTTTACGACACCTCGGTAAGAGTGAGGGTGGCCTATTCTACTCTACCGGAGACCACATATATAGTATGCTGTGTATACATAAATAGTATACACAGCATGATCCATTAATTGTATACCTAAAGATACTCTACTACACAAAGTTAAAATTTAAAGTAAAAAAAGAAATGGTGCTATTTTTTGTGTTAGGTGGCAGATTAGCAGACGGATCACCTGATGGTAAGCGATTGCCGCCGCCCATGGACACGTGCAACACCAGTGGAGTCACAAGTGCGCTGCCAAAACCCCCCTTTCCCCAGGATCGGGCCTCTGGTACCTTCACTCACGCTGCGAAACACAGCACAGTGCTGCTTCACGCCGGTTTATTACCATTAATAATAATAAGTATTAATGTTACCAGCTCAGCCTTACCTAAGTTGGGAACAGCACTCTTGAACCGTGGAAAGCTCACATTGCACACGATGATCACATCATCTATGGGTCTGCCACTGTAAACCAGTTCGTTGTAAGTGCGGCACATCCTCACTATGGGATTAAAGCATGAGGTGTTGTTTTTGTATACCTGTATTGCGAATGTGTGTGGACGGCGCAATTTGTATCGGGTGTTACGGGCCACTAGTGAATATACAAATAAAAGAGCTATAAAGCTACAGACTTGAGGAGCCGGAACTCTCCGAATGGTATCATCTGCAGACTTCCTTCGAGAAAGCGAGCGTCATTTGATTTCCGCGTCTATCGATGCCGGTAAATACGAGAAGTGTTCGCTGACTCTGAGCCTGGATCGGAAAGGATGCAGCAATATTTGTTTTAGGGTCAATTTGACCAATCTTATTCCGATAGCCAATCTATAGTATAGTGATTCTTTCTGTTCTGTTCTAATGACTTAAGCTGAGTGAGAACCATTTATTTAACACGCTAAAATTTGGCATTGGCAGTATATATTTTTATCCTTATTATTATTATTTTAATAATTCTCACAACATCTCATACGTTGACCTGATTCCGTACTAAGTAGCTTAAGCACTTGTGTTACAGATATTAGACAACAGAGGAACACAAATGCATACTTAAATATCACACCCAGACACCAAACAAACACAAGTGTTCATCGCACGAATGTTTGTCCAGACCTTTGGCGTAAGAGGCAGGGTCACTACCAATTGCGCCATCCGGTCAGTCAAATTTATTTTGATTGTAAAATTTTCATTCCTTTGCAAAGTTGTAATATCTTAAGTAGCTTAAATATGAATCAGGTATTTCTTTCAACGATTTTTCCAGCATTAGAGGTTTTTAGTTTCCATACGTCCTTTCTGTGTAAGTATATAAATATTTAAGATTGCACCGCCATACACCTTCATTAAGTGTCCTTTATCCAAAGGTTGCCTGGAAGAGATCGCTTATAGTGATAAGGCCGCCTTCGTTGTACACATCCTGTAATATCTAGTTTTTAAGTTTTCATACTTTATTTTGAGTGCAATAAAAGTATATTCATTCATTCATTCATTCATTCATTCATTCATTCATTCATTCATTCATTGATACGTAACAGGTAGAGTCAAATACTGTTTTGTAACAGACTTTTAGAATTATAAAAATAAATTAAAATCTTAAGTATGTAGTTTAAATATAATAAAGTCATTCTTTCAACGATTTTTCCGGCATTTAGAGGTCTTTAGTTTCCATGCTTAAGAGGTAGAGTCTAAAACTGTATTATAATAGACGTATACAATTATAAAAATAAAACACGAGTAAATAAAATTGAATTCCTCTGAGAATTAATAAGCGTAACTTTCCAAAGGCAAGCTGAAGCTCGTCGCATTTTTTACCATAATAAATTGTTTGTTTCTCCCAGCTATTATCAAAGTCTTATATCTGGCGGCATTCAATATTTCACTGTAATGGCTTCCTCTACGGAACACTCGTTTATTGTAACTAAATTGAATTTCTCCCGGCATCCAGCCTTGTAATAGTGATGTTATATTTTCATTTTGTTCTATAACACTTTGACAGTTTTCACTTCGGTGGAATCCTAGAAACAGCAACAAATTCAGATGTAAATGAAATGTCACATTTTGTTGAAAGTCAAGTGCAAGTGCAATGTGACAAGTATGTTTTGGCTGATGGCTTTGCATTCTTGATCGCGATTGCGATTTAAAAAAAGTAACTAGTGAATTTCTTGCCGGATCTCCTCGACCTGAAACCACTTTCCGAACCTGTGGTAGAACCGCATTAGGTTTATTTATTTTTTTAGTATATTTTACGCATTAACATACCATTTATTAACACGTAAATTATACAGAAATTCTTAATAGTTTAAATTACTTAAATTTGTAATTGATGTGTACAAATCTATGCAAATATTTTTTTTTTATATTGGTTCACTGCACAAATAAACATTGAATTAGTACACTTAAGATAGATACAAATTTAAAACCTTTAAATTGAAGCAGAAATATTAGGTAAACCAAAACAGACTAGTCCTCAAATGTGGTATCTGTTCACAAGTGTGACGTATAATGTCAGCCACCGTTTCACTGAAACATAAAATATCTGAGGGAATGTAATGACCTGCCACACAGCGCCCCCACTATTTATTTATGATACCCATACATTGGTGTTCCACTACACAAGTGCCTACTTTGGGATCGGGTGTATGTGTGTGATATTGTATCTATTACCAAAACTTAGATTTTCTTATTTTCCTGTATGGAGTAGAAACATCCATGATCCGGTGGCACAGGAGACATACGAAGGCGAATAATATCTTGGACTGAGAAAAAACGCGCAAATGTATCGATTACTGGCTGTATAGCGCATTTGGTAGTGATCCTGCCCCATTTGCCAAAGACCGTGGGTTTGATCCCCACCTTGCACAAACATTCGTATGATAAATACATGTGGTTGTTCAGTGTCTGGGTGTAATATTATATGTATATGAGTATATATTCGTAATTTACTCTGTTGTATGATATCGATAATGCAAGGGCTTAAGCTACTAAGTACGGAATCAGGTCAATGTATGAGATGTTGTATGAATCCTAACTTAGCTCCATATGAAAGTTCTAATGACGACGATATTAATACCAACAACGCGCAGCGCCTACTTACATATTTCGGCCACAAAACGCGCAGAGAAAATATGGAAAAAATATTGAGATTGACACCGATGGCCAAACCATTAAGGTGAAGGGTAGGGCACTTTTTAGCTTTTTAGCTACTAAACCGGATCTATCTTAAACAATTTCGGGGCTACAACCTCTCGGCAAACACGTTTTTGTATGCGAAAAATTGATTCATTTTTCACGTAAGCGTTGGACCCAACATTTGTACATGGTTATTTAATAAATAGTATGAGTGTTTACCGAGAGGTTGTAATCCTGAAATTGTTTAACCGTTCAGTAGCTAAAATCAAAATCGATTGGCGTTGCTAGTGTGCCCTATCCGTCACCTTAAACTGAATTTAATCATATTTAATAGAAGCTTCTGTAATATATTTTATTAAGTATCTATATTATTAGCATTAATTTATGTACTTAATACCCAGATAATATCCT
>JADPWL010003253.1:0-40001 GCA_019059595.1 Marasmia exigua
CTGCAGCAAATGCTCAGGTTGGGCCTTGTTAGCTACAGAATTTTCCCTATTTGTGTATTTATATCACTCGTGTGTGCGTCCTACACGTCATGACATACGGAGCCGAAACGTGGACACTTACGGTACGGCTGGTCCACAAGTTAAAGTTCGCTCAGCGGGCTATGGAACGAGCAATGCTTGGCGTCTCGCTCCGAGATCGAATCCGAAATGAGGTGATCCGGCAGAGAACCAAAGTCATCGACTTTGCTCACCGGATTAGCAAGCTTAAGTGGCAGTGGGCTGGCCATATTAGCCGCAGAACCGACAACTGATGGGGTAAACGAGTACTAGAGTGGAGACCGCGTCTTGGCAAACGTAATGTAGGGCGCCCTCTGGCTAGGTGGGAGGACGATCTGCGCAAGATGGCTGGCAAGAGCTGGATGCGAGAAGCCATGGATAGATCACGGTGGCGAACAATTGGAGAGGCCTACGTCCAGCAGTGGACTGCGATAGGCTGATGATGATAATGATTATGAAGATCACTCGTGTTTAAATTTGTGTTCTGTGGCCAATAAAGAAATCTTTATCTTTTAACATGTCATTCTCAGTTATGTACAAAGCCGTTGCTTCAGACCCCAGGGTGGACTATAGAATCTAGAATTTCTGAAGTCTGGTAATTAAAATGAATTGATTGCCGTCTGACCTTCTCAACCCTCAAGCAGGAGAACCAGATCAACTGGACACATTGAAAGTCTTATCCACAACAACAGGTTTTTATCACAAGGTTTTCCCTCATCGCCGGGCAAATGATTGAAATACGCACATAGATTAGATTTTTTTTATGATGCTTTTGGCTTGCTCTTGGCTTCACACTGAACCCTAAAGTTGAGAATAAGCCCACGATGGAGTAAGCTTACCCAGAAGCAACCTATTCACTCTAGCTTTTAAAAAACATACATTGTTTTTTGGAACAACGGCATTAGATGCGATGTTGTCTCAATTCATTTTTCTCCTTCAGCCCTTAGTGAAATTCAAGAGCCACCTCTACTATGAAGATAAGGACAACATCCAAGAATCTCTGAACAATCTCAAGCCGCTGCCGGGCAGCAGGATCTTCTACTTCAAGAACGGCGAGTGCCAGGGCGAGGCCTTCGCGGACATCTACCAGGGCTGCTACTACCCGTCCGTGTCGCTGCACAAGAATGTGACGGTCAGCGTCAACTTTGGACCCAACTTCAAGTATCCGCCTTCTACTGAGTACAGCTATAGGCCGGTGAGTGTTTTTATCATCATCTATCTACATAGAATGTTTACTGCTGAACATACACCTTTCTCAAACTTCAAATGTTTTTCATAGGTGGCAGACGAGCAGACGGTGATCCGTCTGATGGTAAGCGTTCATCACCACCCATAGACACCCGCAACATCAGGGAATGGACAATATGACAAAAAAAATAGCATTTTTATACGCTTTTCGAATAAAGAAAGAGAAAAAAGATGACCCATATTTTTTAGCTATCATCAAATATGTGTATTTATTGAAGTATTTTTTTTAATTAATAATTAATTTTCCGTAAGTGACGTAGTCTTGAGGCTCTTTTTTTTCTCCATTAATATCTGTTTAAAAAATTCTGAATAAATTTTTCTTAAATTTCTACGAGTCTAATCTAGAAATGGTATTTTTCATTTCGGAAAACGATTTTTTGTCGTATTGTCCATTTACAAGGGCGCTGCCAACCTTTTCCACTTCACCCCCGGATTGAGCCTGACTCACTCGGCTGCACAAAGCACAGGCGCGGCTTCACCAGGTTTTCTGAGGCCGTGGTATTACTCCGGTCGAACCGACTCATTTATTCCAAAACGTGGCTATCAGACCGAGCATGTTAGATAGTAGTATAGACCATGTACTGCTGGAGATACGTTTTTCGCATTTTATACTACGTTGACTAGGGTTGCCATATACGTCCCGTTTATTTGATCGGATGATCAATAATAAAAATAGGGGCCACAGGATTGTCGCCCCTCTGGGAACCCCTTTCGCGTTGGAAGAGAAAACGTCCCATAATTGTTTCCAGAAGTTATGGCAACCCTAACTATGACTGATCTCCACTCCTCCACTACATCCTTTCTCATTTATTTGTTCAAAAAAGGATTACTGCTATCTATTTAATAACGATTTGATCTGTTATTCCAGATGTCAGAAAAAGCAGAGGAAGCGATTTGCGAGCAGACCATGGCCGACCTTCTCTACTTGACGGAGAATGAGGGCAAGCTTCGCCTCGATAACTTCAACCTCTGATACAACTAACACCGTTACGGCGGTGTGTGTGTGAATGGACACTGATGTGTGATTGATATTGTACTGTGAACTAATGGTGTAAGTGAATATTATTCTGTATGTGTAAGAGTATTATGAAATTATATTATAGAACATTTTACAATTCTTCAATTTGGTTGTTTTATTTTATTTTAAACTGATAAAAATTTATGTTTTCACGTTAGGTATTCAATTCGCGAGGCTGCGATGCGCTCACGAAATATACGCGTCGTCTCCACGAGTAGGCCGAGTTCTTTGGCATGACCACACGTGCGCAGGAATAATTTTTAGTATAAAGTTCGCTAATGTACAGTCAACTCCAAAAATATGTATACACTTTAGGACGTTGTCACAATATATAATATAAGAAAGTAGACCTCTACTTTCTTATAGGTAAGTATTGTGACAAGGTCCTAAAGTGTATACATATTTTTGGAGTTGACTGTACAAGTCCGCAAGTTAACGGTCAGCACTAAACTTACATACGAGCTGCGGCCTGTACAATATTCAAGTTAAGTTTCACATCTTGAAGAGCAGGCTGAAGCCTGCCCTGCGAAGTTCCAAAAGTGGAAAGTCAAACTATGTCAATAAACTAATAATAATAATAATAACAACCTCCAACCGATTTCGACTAAGGCGGCTAATCTCAACGATCAGCTACTTACGCAGTATATTTATAGTGCTCAAGTGTGTGATCAAACACAAGTGCAATCTCTATTCGCTTGCTCTTATATTCCGCTGGAACACCAGCGTGACACGACCGGAGAGGGATTGGGCGCAGGACCAACGGCTTAGCGTGCTTTCCGAAGCACTGGGGTACAAGACCACCAATTTCTAGACTCCAGGCTGACACTAAGAATTTCTTAACAGAAAAATCACGTACCAAGTTTTGGCTCAACCCGCGGATCGAACCCGGGACCCCAAGCGCAGTCGTGGCTTTTAAAGTGCGCCGCACTACCCACTGCGCCAACGAGGCAGTAAAACTAATCAATATGAATAAAATAAAAGGAGATACTTTTAAGGCAATTTTATTGCAACATTTAATAATTAAAATAATATATGTAATCTAGGGTCTTCTATCAACTATTTATTTCCCAAAACCGCCCCTGCAGTTAGGACTACTCTCCACTACTTTGTCACTGTCAGCCCACTGCTGAGGGGTCTTAGCCACTATTGACAGAGCATGGACTCCAGTCTGCAGTTCTTCTTTTAGTAAATCATTTACAAGTCTGTGACGCTGCAACAATAATAATGTTTTCAGATGTATTTCACATTAAGGGAGTTGCCACATTGACGGATTGGGAGCATTTTCAAAGCGAATCTGTCACGCATTCGTTGCGCATCCGTGGGGTGAACGTTCCGCGGCCGCGACGCGTTCGCTGCGTCGTCGTCGTCTCCACTTTGAAAACGCTCGATATCCGTCAGTGTGGCAACTCCCTTAAAAGTTTTTCTTTAACTGTTTTAAAATGGCAGTTAAAATGAAACCGTTCTGTCGCATCCGATCAGAGTCACACAGGGCATGTGAAAGGTATAAATAAATTATTTCTTATTCTTATTCTAGAAAGATTCAGTTGTGAATGCCATTTCATTGTAGGCCTTCTGGACCATACCTGATTCAATACATTAAATATAAGGTCAAAGCCACACCTGGTCATTGGCCATCCTAGTTATAATATGGAATCATTGTATCCGGATTGAAGAAATTAAGAATTATTGTATTTAGATGGAAGAAATTTATCAGCTGGCAGTAACCCAACAGAATTGAATATATTAATAAGATAATGATAGAAAGGCCTTGTGTACTAAAACCATGTTTCTTATTACCTTGATCAAAGGTAAACCATCAAATTTGTCCGACACCACTACAACCTTGAAGTGTGTCTCAGCCCCTTTAGGCACATTGTGCATGTAAGACTCATTTATAATATCCAGATGCTTGGCTTCGAGCGAGGACTGCAGTTTGTTTCTAATGGTGCTCTCAACAACACCTGATGTTGAAGACATTGTTCTTATAATGGTTAAAGCATCTGAAACGGAAATAAAGAAACATAATTCCTAAGAAGAACATGTTGCTGTATGAATTGCAATACAATGTGAAAAGAGTAAGTGATACTATAAAGGAAAGAAAAAAATCTGGGATTTCAATGAGTACATAAGTAATACAGTGAGTTTCTTTTCCAATCTTCTAGTCGGAACCAACTTCGGAAATCAAGGTAGAAAGAATGGTATTACGTTATTCGATAGATAGTCTCTTTAGGTATCTGTATTGTACAAAATAATCAACTTATTATTACTAAAAATAATGTAAATATGTAGTACTATTTGGGTAATTCTTGGGTATTATAATTTTTAGTGTTCTCATCATTCATTATCATTTCAGCCAATTGACGTCCACTGCACATATGCCTCCCCCAATGTTCTCCACAAAGATCGGTCCTGTATCGCCCGCATACAATGGATTCCCACGACCTTCACCCGATCGTTGGTACAGCTTGTGTGGGGCGCCACGGCTGCTACTTCCTGTACTTGGCCTCCACTCTAGGACCGCCCCAACGGCCGTCGGTTCTCCACGCTATGTGCCCTACCCATTGCAATCCTTTGGGCTACGTCTGTGCGTTCCCGGTTTCATGTAAATGCAAGAACTTGAAACATTTAAGGAATGAAGAAAGATTTGGAAACTTACTGGATAGTAATGTATTTTTGAGCGTTTTTGAAACATGTGAGAGCAGCACCATAGGTGAGTATATCATGGGTTCTTGATGCTGCGATAGTAATGGTAATTTTAATTAATTTGCTTTGCAAAATCGCAATAACAACTAGAATTAGCTGTTAAAGTCAATGTCACAGTGACGTTTGTACATTCGTTCAGGAAAGTACCTCCACAAAATCGTAAAACACCGGACTGTGACTTTGACTGACTTCGACTGGTTGACTAGAGTCTGCACCACGAAAGAACTCCTAAGTACCTACTCCTAGATATAGATAGATTTCTTGTGTCTATAGACATTTGAAAGTTGATGGTGGTGAGGGTGATTGAAGCGCTTGTTCGCCCACGTCCACGTTTAGCCCCGCTACGCCACTGTACATAATAACAAAATATAAACCATGTTGCCATGGTGGTGTAAGACCAATTAATTACTAACTAATGTCGTTGGAAAACTGCTCATTGTGCATTAAATAAACTACACATTACAAATACAAAATCATTTATTCGCTTTAAATAGGGTTACATTATTTGCAGGTGGCAATACATGGGTAAAAGTTCTTAAGGACTTCAAAACTTCAAATAGTTTTATTGCCAGTTAAGTGTTTGTTTAATTCCTTTATATTATTTATCTTGGTAATTAAATAAAACAGTAGTAACTTTCTTCATGATCCCTTATATTTCTGACAACCTAAATTGGCGGTAACTTAACAAACGTCAGATTGACATTAGTGATGGATGTCTCTTTTCATAAGGATGTCCTATCAACATCCCCGGTTTCCTAGACAAGCACTTAAAATTAATTAGGAATCCCTGTAAAGAACACAATCGTTAAATTTACTAGGCCTTTTAACATTTCGACCTGTTCTAGTGACATAGCCGGATTCTGCATTAATTATACTGGAATTATCATCACTTACACTAGTTGACTCTTCACTTAAAGTTGAATCTGTCAAGCTTTCAGCAATATTATGTAAATCACTAATTAAATTATGACTGGTAGTTTTCGCTATACCCTGACCAGACATCTGGTCGTTCCTTAAAGATGCATCCGGCATATCATTATTAGAACTACCAGTATTTGCAATTATATCAGGTAGGTATATAATCAAAATGAGAATAACAATCATCTGCATCCGACTTACAATTACTAATAATAGTATTAGGTTTTTGACAAGGTTTTAAATACACACGATTTCTTCTATACACTTTGCCACTATTATCCCCCACCAAATAAGAACGAGGTTCCTTACATTTATTAACAATTTGACCTTGGAGCCAAGGTGATTCAAGGGTCTTTTTGAAGTACACATCTTGTCCAACATTCAATTCTTCTACTGGTTTTGATGATTTATCATAGTGTTTTTTAACAGCTTTGCAATGATTGGAATATTTTTCACTATAACACATAACTTTAGGCTTTAAATGTATTTTTGAAATTGGAAGTAAAGAATTTAAATTTCTAGAAAATAGCAATTGTGCTGGAGATGGCATATATGGCTTTGGTGTATTTCTGTAATTAAGCAAGCCAATATATGGATCAGATCCATCTTCTTTACATTTTTTTATAATACTTTTAAATATTTTAACACCACTCTCACTTTGCCCATTAGCTTGTGAGTGTTTTGGGCTTGTTTTAATGTGATTAAAATTATACTTTTTAGAAAACATTTGAAACTTATCAGAGGTAAATTGTGTGCCACAGTCTGTAATTATCAAAGCTGGTATGCCATGTCTTGCAAAAACTGATTTACAATTTACAATTACACAGTCACTTGATAGATTACTTAATTGACATACTTCAATATATTTTGAGTAGTAATCAATAAATACTAAATAATCTTTATTATTAAATGTACAAATATCTATACCAATTTTGAGCCAAGGCAGTCTTTCAAAAGAATGATTTATTAGAGGTTCTTTTTGTACATTTGGTTTAAATTTTTCGCAAGGTACACATTTATTAACATAGTCTTCTAAATCCTGGTTAATGTTTGGCCAAAAAATACAAGATCTTGCTCGAATTTTGCAGGTGCTTAATCCTACATGACCTTGATGTATAATTTGCATCATTTCTAGTTTCAGTGAATTAGGTACAACAATTAGATTACTTTTCAATAATATTCCGTCTAGACATCCCAACTCATCTCTAAAAGTCCAAAATTTTTTGTAATTAAATAAAACAGTAGTAACTTTCTTCATGATCCCTTATATTTCTGACAACCTAAATTGGCGGTAACTTAACAAACGTCAGATTGACATTAGTGATGGATGTCTCTTTTCATAAGGATGTCCTATCAACAGTGTTACAATGGGGTGTTACAATAAATAATGCTGCTTTACTACTTAACCACCTTTTACAGGCATTGCAATATCTATGTATGCTTATACATTGAATTGAAAACCTACTAAGTAAAACTTAAAACTAATAAAATAAGAGAACCAATAAAAAATAATAGAGTATATAACTATGTAAAATAGTATGCGAATGTGCTTAGGTATGTGGTTTTACCTACAGCTACTGTATCTAATAATGTAAACAACATATTAGCTATTACAAAAATATTTACAAATAAAAGATAAGATATGACCATCATGTCATGACTAATAAAATATTACAAACTACAAATGAATACTATTTTATTACACTATTATTAGTTATTTTGTTCTCTCTCTCCTGTCAATTCTCTCACTGCTGAGGATCGTGACTCCTTCCGATTTTGTCGACCAGCTGTCGCCATCGGCTGCGCTCCGCCGATCGGTGCAGGGCAGTGCTTATCGAGATCTCGAGCTGTTTCGCTATCTGGTCTGACCATCGCTGGGGACTACGACCTCTCGGTCTTCTCCCTTCTACTTTACCTGTTACAATCAATCGCTCCAAGTTATCCCCACTCGAAGTGCAATGTGTCCAAAATATTGCACGATACGTCGAAAACAGGTGGCGGACAAGCGCTGAGTATCCTCTATTTTTAATTCTTTGAGAATCGAGACGTTGGTGCGGCGGGCAGTCCATGGTATTCTTAACATTCGGCGCCAGTACCGCATTTCAAAGGCGTCGATTCCTTTTCGGTCGGCTGCCTTGATTGTCCACGTCTCGACAGTATACCTAGAGGGCGTTGGGGAAGACAAGTGTGCGAACAAGGTGTATCTTCGTTCGATTTGATATGTTTCTGTCCCTCCAAATCTTACTCAGTTCAGTCTTTGCTGTCCTAGCCATTGCACACCGTCTTCTTATTTCTGGTTCACTGCTACCTTTGTTGGTGATCATCGAACCTAGGTACAGGAACTGATCCACGGTATCATATTACGCCATTTCCGCTTCGAACGAAGCCACGAGAGTGGTGTCATCTGCATAACGAATGTTAGATATTTTGACTCCGTTTATTTTAATCCCACCTTCCCAGTTCTCAAGTGTTTGGCGCATTATGTACTCTCCGTAGATATTAAATAGTATCTATAGGCGAGATCACACATCCTTGCCTCACGCCTTTGTTGAAACTAAACCGGCTCGATGTTACCTCTCCAACAGTGACCGTGCCATAACCTGACTTGTACAGATTTCGTATTATAGTTACGAGGTGGTGGGGCACGCTTGTTTCATGTAGCACTTGCCATAGTTTCTCCCATTTAACACAATCGAAAGCCTTTTGGTAGTCCACGAAGCACAAGTTATTTTATTACAATAATAAATTAAAATTAATGACTACAAAAATGGATATGAAGGATGTATGTATGATGTATTATTTACTATTATTTTGAATTTTTATTTAGTACTATCCTTTGACTGAGTTTAAGGGTTGCTACAGGTTGCTACAATCTGTCTAACAGATATTGGGGATGGAACTAAAACCCAAAGCTAAAACGTCGCTAGATATCGAACCAAACAATTTGGTCCCTTTGTGGATCCGAAGGAATTTGACCAATTTGGTACCTACACCAGAAAGAATGCATATATGCGTTGCCTACGTCAGGGGTTGTTACATAATTGGCAATATATCTTCTACTTAGTTTGTGAATGGCAAGTAGAGAGCAAAAATGAAGAATGACATCCAATAAACATTTTTTAAATGTTTTCTATGCGAACTCATAATCTAGTGTCCGCCACAGATAAAAACATCAGGCGTAAAGCTGACACGATCCGCACGCAGCGTGTGTGGTTTCAATATCCGCTGCTGTCACGCTGCGCCAGGCCTGTGCTACTGTAGCCCAGGGGACATGGTGAACACACTTACCTACACTAACTTTAAACATATGTGGCTACTGAGCTTATCCAATGGGATATGAATGCATGTTCCATGTGGGGTGTCATACCTAGTTGGAATCCGAGCATGCACCTCTAGATTTTTCAAATCTATGTGCATAGTTCTACCATTCGCTCAGCGGTGAGGAAACCTGCATGTGTCAGATATTTTCTGGAACGTATAACCATGATTCAGTTTTTGATATATGGATTTGGATTGTTTTGACGGGGTTTGGATTTTTATAGCAATCTTTTTCAATTTAATCTTAAGTAAATAACACAGTTAAAAATTTATCTCGTGTTTAGGCGGGACTCGAACCCACAATTTTCAAAATCCGGGTGGCTGTTCTACCAATTAAACCACTGAGCGCGTTACTAAGCCGACGAAATTTGTAAGTCCTTGATTTGACATGAGCTGTCGATAGTCTCATAAATAAATCATGTAAGGTACTTATATTTTTTATTTACTTAATGATTCAGTTTGTCTGGTTCCACTGTTATAGTTAGACGGCAGTCGCTACACAAATCCATACAATGGTCTAAGCGTACGCCGAGCTCCAATGAGACAGCTTTGGACGCAACTGGGAATCACACGCTAAGATAACGCTTATAATACTTCTAAGCACGATACTGACGCGACCTGCACGCAGCGTGTATGGTTTCAATATACTCTGGCTCCGCAGCTGTTACGCTGCGCTAGGTCTGCGCTACTGGTTTAGTGTGGACTGAGAAAGGCTGACTGGTAGAAAATGCCTCTGGGTATTAAGTTCGCCTACTGTATCATTTTGTGAAATAAAGTTTTAAATAAATAAATAAGGGAAACACTCGTCATCATCATCTCAGAGTTTTGTTCCGGTTGCGTCCGCAGCCGTCGCTTCGGAGTCCAAGGTCCGCTTTCCGACTGCAACTGGTCCACTTCGCACGGTCTTGGACATTCATTATTTAAGCACACATTTCATCCCTTACGACGCCAAGCCACACCTTTTCAGGTCTACCCGGTCTGCCAGGACCCGGCAGTGTTTACATTTTTTCCATGTACCTACGTAACTGTCCAGTTTCCGCTGGACATAACCGTACATCGTAGGCGACCCTCCTAATGGTGTAGTAGGGTGAACACTTAAAGTGTAGGGTTACCTACTCCCCTACACTATCTGTAACACTTCCAAGAAAGTAGCTGACGCGATCCACACGTAGCGAACCTATGTACCTATGTGCTTTCAATATCCGCCGCTGTAAAGTAAAGTATCAGCCTATATTCTGTCCCATTGCAGGGTAAAGGCCTCCCAATGAGGACTCCTTAAGAATTCCTATAATCAAGTTATCGCTACTATGAGTGATTATGGCTTAATCACCACGCTTGCCTATTGCGGATTGGTGATCACAAACCCGAGCAATGATCGAAAAATTCGGAACATACTTTTTGGACACGGCCCGGTACTTCAACCACTACACTAAATAGGTCGTCTGTCGTCATGCTGTGTTTCAATCATAAAATTACTGGCATCCTCTGGTTTTAATAGCCCAGGAAACAAGGTCAACAGGCAGTTACTTATGTTAGGTCAGGAATAATAATCTGCTCAAATAAATAGGCACTTTGCAACTAAATTGTTGACTATCTCCTAGAGTATTCTCGCGTGGAAATGGTGTGGCATACTCCGGGCCGGAACCGCTCGGCAATGACAGCGTGACGCGCGCTCCACTGGCGGCTTCTTACGATCATTCCAGACTTAAGGTGGGTCCACAAAATAGACACAGAATTCGGATTCTGCGGAGGGTATGTAGTAGAACGAGTGGTATCAGATGATTATTAGTGGTTAGTGGTTTTTAGTGTTCAAATTTGTTGAAAAAAGTGTTGTTCTGTGCACTGAAGTGCCGCAAAGTGATATTAATATAAGCATCGTTGAATTGTATCGTTTTAAACACTGCTATTGTGTGTCGAGTGAGTTGTCACGTGAACAATTTGCTTGGACCTAATAGGGTCTCAAAATCTAGACTCCGTAGGTCGATAAAACGCTAAACACCTCTGTTTTATTGAGTGATTGAGACTTTGACTGCCTTCGACTGTTGTCTACGCACTTTGCCAAAATATCAATTGATTTTTTCCTGACGAATTGTCCCGCTTAACAATGCCTAAAATCAAAAACATGGTAATGGCAGCAATATTTTTTTTTAATACGGCTCTACCCGAAGATAATTTGCCAAGGTCAAGTAATTTATTGAGAATAAGTAGGTAGTGAACAGTCGAAGTCTCACAGTTACTCAATAAAACGCCGGTATTTTTACGTTTTATCGACCTACGGATTCGCGCAATTACAAGCAATCGCGGGTTTTAAGGTGACGAGTAGGGCACACTAGCGATGCCAATCGATTTTATTTTTTAGCTACTAAACCGGATTTATTTTAAATCGGGGTTAAGATCTCTCGGCAAACACTTATACTATTTATTAAATAACCATGCACAAATTTTGTCTCCGTTTTTGTACGCGAAAAATTTAATCACGCGAAAAGCGGCCACTTTTGGCAAAATAGATCCGGTTTAGTAGCTAAAAATTAAAATCGATTGGCGTCGCCCCAGCAAGTTGTCACGAGACAACTCACTTGACACACAATAGCAGTGTTAAAAACGATACAATCCAACTACTCTTATTATCAAGGTCACTATGCGGCACTTCACTGCACAAATAAACACCATATTTGTACACTAAAAACCACTAAAAACTAATTTAAGATCTTTGAATTGCATCAGCTCACGCTGCTTGTTTTAGCCCTACCCGCCGAATTCTAAAGGTACACATGTTTATTTTTATGCTTAAAGCATGCTACTTTTGAGCAAGTGCTACTTAGTAGCATGTGTGGACGGATGTGCTACAAATAAGCATGCTAATTTTGAGAATGCTCGAAAATCGCAAGCCGGTCCATTTTTGAGCATGCTACCTGTAGTACGCGTGGAAGGGGGAGTGTGGCGGTGTGGTTAGCACGTGTAAACAGGTTTGCTTATTTTTACGCATGCTAAAATATGGGTAATAGCATGCTTATTGATAGCAAATGTTGACAGTTCCTTAAGTATGCTCATATTTAGCATGCTTAAAAAGCATGCTTCAAATGAGCGTGTGTAACAGTTGCTTTATTCTCAGTAGAGACGTGGATTGCCACAAATAAAAAATAAATTAATATTTCACAACATCACATACATTGATCTGACTCCGAGATAGGTAGCTCGAGCACCTGTGTTACGGATATCAGAATCAAACAGTGGGATTACAAATATAAAACACAATAATACTTTTTCTTTTGTAAATACATGCTTATGATACATAGAAAACACTCAGACCAATACAAACAGACATGTTCATGCACACAAATGTATGTACTGTGCGGGTATCGAACCCGCAACCCAAGCTTGAAAATATAAAGAAGAACAGGCTATCCGTACTGCAAGCGTATAGTTATATCGTTTGGATCGGCGATACGATTTATACGATAAGTTTAGTTTAAATATAGCTAATAAAAAATCAGATTATAGTGTAGGTAGACTAGACCCATCTTAAAGATAAAACGTATTATATGAGGCTATATAAAGATAAAGTGCCTTCCTCTATTAAGATTATGAATTTTAAAAGAGGCTTTTTCCGTTTACTAGCCCTTCTCATGAAAGCAAAAGCATGTTAGGTAATAGGTAAGTATGAAAAAGTCAAATAAAGATACCTTTGTTAGGTCAAACATTTTAATGTCCGGCCAAATTTTTACACGTAAGAATGTATCGATGGGTTGCTGGATCAAATCCGGTTTCAAGGACTATAAGAGAAAATGGCTTGTCCTTATTTCGTTTCGGGAATAGTGTAAATGTCCATGTTATGTGTCGAATAAATGATTTCCTATCTTTTATCTTATCAATAGATTGCGCTAGGTGTCGATTACATTGCGCAAGTGTTTCGCTTTTCCGTATTACGTAAAATCTTGGTTGTTTGCTATAAAATTAAATAGGACATCCAACAAATAGCAAAAGGATATAGATATACCTACTCTGGTGTGGCTGATGTCCATGGGCGGCGGTTATCGCTTACCATCAGGTGACTCGCTTGCTCGTTTGCCCTTTCTCATAAAAAAACCTTTATTCTCACTAGTTCGATTCATTAGTTCGATCGTCGAACTAGTGACAGACACAGTGATACCTGGGGCAGAAACTCAGCCCAAGAATGAGTTGCAACTCACTAAATAGTTATAGGAAAAAAACCAGTTATGTAGGTGTCCCTAGACACATAATCTACTCAATTTCGCGGTCGGATGTCACCCCTAAGTGGGTAACTTCTGTTGGAGACCGCTCCAGTCGCTCCTCTCTAGTTACGGCACTGGATGGCCTAGCACTTGACTATCCCAACAGCAAACTGCCGCTATGATTATGGAGCGTTCACAAGCAATCGCTTAAATTCCACTTACCTGCTTATTCCTTTCAGTCGCTACTAACAATAAACGCAATTTAAACGCGTTTATTTCAGCCGGCGACAGGGTTGACACTTTACGGAAAAGCCTCCGATTTCAAAATGAAAAAAAAAAAACCGGCCAAGTGCATCGCCCATGAAGGGTTCCGTAGCTAATAGATACCTCACACGTATAGGTTTAATAAAAAAAAATTTTTTAGTTTCATTTTCAAGTATGGAGACATTTTTTTTATTTTTTCCAATTTTTGTGTAAAAATCGTAATGCGGTTAGTAAAATACATCTATTTACCAAGTTTCTAACGTATAGTTTAGTATAGTGTAAGTTAAACTTATAGTTTCGGAGAAAAGTGGCTGTGACATACGGACGGACAGATGGACAGATGGACAGATGGACAGATGGACAGATGGACAGACGGACAGACGGACAGACGGACAGACGGACAGACGGATAGACATGACGAATCTATAAGGGTTCCGTTTTTTGTCATTTGGCTACGGAACCCTAAAAATCACGCAAGTGATTTCGTTCGTTCGCCTTTTCGGTTTACCTCGAAGCATAGCGGTTGTCATCACGAGTTAGTCGTTTTATTATTATTATAGTAATGAAGATGTTCAAGCGCAGCCCTGAGCAGACAGTGTTCGCGCGCTCGCACCGACAATATCCGGGCTGCGACTTCCTCGCTGGATATAGGGCGCCCCCGCTGTTCCTTTAACGTTATTACTAAATTCTGCACTTACATACATTTTACGACGAAATCATAGTTAGAACAATATCTTGAAAATGTGCTCCAGCAGCTTATTTTATAGTAGCGAAGAAATTCCCGGTAGGTGAGAGAAAGAACTTTTCGACGTGAATACTTATTCTGCTTACATACGAATTCATTTATCATTCGAAAACGAGAATCTTTTTCTTCATCTTAGCGTGTAGTTCCCGGTTGCGTCTAAAGCTGTCGCTTTGGAGCCCAGGGTACGCTTGGACCATAATGGACAACATTTCAAAATTGCTGAGCTATGAAACAAAAAAATACCATTTCTTTATTTACTTTTCCGCTTCTCGAATACATGTTTATTTATTTTTTAAATTGCTTATTTACTGAGAAAAAAATTAATAACTAAAAAACGTGACGAAAAGATGACGTCATCGGACGGCAGAATGTAAAATATTTCTTTGCTTAGCACATTATAGTTTTAAATTTACGAAATGCCAAACCAAAGACATGCTGCTGTCAAAAAATACAACTTGTCAACGTTGAATCAATGAATGACGTTGACAATGTTGATACTAGTATTCTTTACCTTTGACAGTAGTACCTTTTTTTTAAAGCAATGATAAGCAAAGGAATATCGCTGTATTCAGCCGTCTGATGACGTCATTTGGCGCTTACGTCTATTTACTGGTAGAAATACGCACATAGATTTGAAAAACCCATTGGTGCATGCTCGGATTCGAACCTAGACCAACTGCGTGAAGGCGCGTTCGTATCCATTGAGCTTCCATCGCTCTATGGAAAACGAGAATCTAGCTATCGACAAAGCATTGATAGGTTAGGACCAGACAATAATACAGTTTTGTTAGCATCAATAGTAAAAGGTAAGAGCTATCATTACTAACTTGCTCGTAAATAAATAAATAAATAAGTATCTTCTAAATTATTGCTGATACGTCAATGAATTGACTATTTATATGATATACTTATCATGGTACCAATCCGGAGTTACCTACTTTCCAACTAAAAAAGAATCGTCTAAATCGTTTCGTAAATGGCAAAGTAATCGCCGAACAAACATAAAAAATTGTACATGTCGAATTGGGAACCTCCTCCTTTTTTTAAAAGGCGGTTAAAAATAATCGTGTATAACTCAATTATTGTTACAGCAAAACAAACATTTCTACCTATGAGTAGGTGGTATACGAAGTGGTGGAACATTTCCATACATACACCCCCATTACTGTCGCCCGGGTATTGCATTTCAAAGGCGCATTTTGTAAATGGTTTTCATAACACGTAATGGATTCAAATCGATCGTTCTTGGACGCAGGGACAAACACACCTTAGGGATGCCACTTTTCCGTGACTTAGCAAAACACAACACAACATATCTACAAACCTTAAAAAAACTAGACAGCCAATCGTTCTACTTACTACAATCTGTACATACTGGCGTTGGCGCAGTGGGAAGTGTGTCGCGCTTTGAAGTGACGGCTGCGCTTGGGGTCCCGGGTTCAGTCCCCGGGTTGGGCCAAAAAATTGTACCAGAGTTTTTCTGTTAAGAAATTCTCAGTTTCAGCCCGGAGTCTCGAAGTTGGCGGTCCTAAGCCCGCTCCCTCTCCGGTCGTGTCACACTGCTGTCCCCTCGGAATATGATGGCAAGGGAATAAAGAGTGCACTTGTGTTTACGCACACATGTGAGCACTATAATATATCCTGCGGAAGTAAACTTTAAGTTTGGTAACCTTGGTCATTTAACACAACCATCTAATACTTAATAATATCCTACAACCGACATTTGGCTATGGCGGCCACGTACGCGGAATATATTATTATAGTGCTTTAGTGTGTCATCATCATCATCATCATTTCAGCCAATGGACGTCCACTGCTGGACATAGGCCTCCCCCAACGTTCTCCACACAGATCGGTCCTGTGCCTCCCGCATCCAATGGATTCCCGCGATCTTCACCAGATCGTCGGTCCATCTTGGCCTGCTGAGGCCTGCCACGGCTGCGAGTTCCTGTACGTGGCCTCCACTCGAGGACCTTTCCGCCCCAACGACCTTTAGTGTGTGCACAAACACAAATGCACTGTCGTCTATTGGTGTGTATATATTTCAATAGGACACCAGTGTAACACGACTGGTGAAAGATCGGGCGCAGGACGAACGGCTTAACGTGCTTTTTGAGGCACGGGGGCACAAGACCGCTAATTTCCAGGCTTTGGGATGACACTGAGAACATCTGAACAGAAAAACTCAGGTACGAATTTTGACACGACCTGGGGATCGAACCCGGGACCCCAAGCGCAGCCGTCACTTTAAAATACTACCCACTGCGCCACTGAGGTCGTCATCATCATCATCTTCTTCAGCCATTACTGATCCACTTTTGGATATAGGCCTCTCCCATCTTGATCCATGCGTAGCGGTTGGTCATCCATTTTACGCCCGCGTGTTCATTGATGTCGGCAGTCCATCGCTTGAGTGGGCGGCCACGCGGTCTGGTGTGTACCCACGGTCTCCACTCAACGGCCCGCCACGTCCAACGGCCACTAAGATAGTTGTTGTTAATTTCACGTGTGAAAAATCTTCTAGATGAAGTACTGTTGGACTGAGGTCCAACATCAACCGCATTGGTTGTTTAGTCTGTCAAATTGAAATTTTGACAGATCACGTTTAAAATTAACCAATCAAATTGTATATGGACCTCACTCCTACAGTACTCCATCTAGCGGATTATTCACACGCGAAAACCTTCATTAAGTACAAACACGGACTACTGTCTAGTTTGTGATACGTGTATGAAATACATGGGATGATGCGATAGCAATGTTGCCTCTCTATGGACGATGTCGCTTACTTCACCCCGTCTGTGATCTTTCCAAACCTGTTGATCTATAGTCCTCCATTGTATGAAAGCGTCTGTCGCCAACCCTAGGCAGACTGCTGTCAGAGTATATAAATAGGGTACGTCACCTTCGCACAAACCGAGAAGGCAGATCAAGAAGTGGGTGCCCCATTTGCATGGAGGGTAGCCAGGATTAATGGACACCCGGCCTCACCCGGGATATGAAAGTTGACCCTTACATAAGTACATCCCTTCTCACCTTATTCAAAGACATAATTTGATTGAAGGGAACAGGCGGGTGGACCGTTAAGAGTGCCTTCGGGGTATGGACGTGAATGAATGAATATACTTTTATTACACACAAAACATAAGATACCTTTTACCGGAGCTATTACTATGAGCGATCTGTTGCAGGCAACCTTAAAGGTACTGTTACATAGCCTTATTTTCATGCTTAAGGTATGCTCTTTTGAGCAAGTGCTTGCTTAATAGCATGTGTGAACGAACGTGCTACTAATGAGCATGCTCAATGCGAAGGGGGAGTGTAGCGGAGTGCTTTGGCACGTAGACAGGTTTGCTTGTTTTTAAGCATGCTAATAGCATGCTTATTGATTGCTAATGTGGACAGTTCATTAAGCATGCATATATTTGGCATGCTTTTCATGCATGCTAATAATGAGCATGTGTAACAGTAGCTTTAGATAAAAATCACATATCTTGTATAAGTTGTTCACGCTTTGGCATGAATGGGCCGACTTGACCACATTGATACCACAGCCTTACAGAAAACCGATGTGAAGAAGTGCCTGTGCTGTTTTTCACTGAGTAATTCCTGACTCACTATCGGAGGCCCAATCCGGGGGGGAAGGGAGGTTTAAAGGTTGGCAGTACACTTATGACTAGACGGGGCTTGCGAGTGTCCATGGGCGGCGGGAATATCTTACCATCTGGTGTTCCATACGCTTGTCTGCCACCTAACTCTTCTCATGAAAAAGAAGATTTCTTTTTAAGTTATAGGTGGCAGACGAGCAGACGGATCACCTGATGGTAAGCGACAGCCGTCGTCCATGTTCACCCGCCACACCAGTGGAGTCACAAGTGCGCTGTCAACCTTTAAACCCTTTTCCACGGATTGGGCCCCCGGTACCCTCACTCAGTAAAACACAGCACAGTGCTGCTTCACGCCAGTTTTCTATGAGGCCGTGGTATCACTCCGGTCGAGCCGGCCCATTCATGGCGAAGCGTGGCTCTCCTACGGTCCCCATTACATTACATTACATTACGATAATACATTATGTAAAACTGTATTTTTATTAAAATAAAATCCAGCACTGGCTACAAAGGCAAATGTTTCCAAGAGCACCAATTTAAGCCATCGCCATTTGCATCGAAAGCTAAGCTAATGGGCGAGACGCGCCAAGAGGGTCTGCTGAACCCTTCTGATAATCCATCAACGTGTTTGCGGAGCGCCGACAAATTGAACGGGAGTGTAATAAGCTATTTTCTTTTTACGACTGAGGATCGTCTGTTTTTCCCTGTCTCTGACCGTCTCAAGCCGCGTCTGTGATCTTTGACAAAGTACAGTCCTTTGTAATTTTTCTGTCTCCGTTTTGTGTGGCCCCTTCTTTCCGTGAACCACAAGTCTTCCAGCTCCTACCGCAATCTTCTCTAGCATATCGTTGACAAAATTGTTCATTATAAGCATGCTCTTCCTCGAAATCCCCAAGTTTTCTTGCTGCGTCACCGATCTTAACAATTTGACTGACCGGATGGCGCAATTGGTAGTGACCCAGCCTCTTACGTCATGGGTTCGATCCCCACCCTGGACAAACATTCGTGCGATGAACACTTGTGTTTGTTCAGTGTCTGGGTGTAATATATGTATTTAAGTATATATTAACACAGGTGCTTAAGCTACTTAGTACGGAATCAGGTCAACGTATGAGATGTGTGAGAATTATTATTATTATGTTCTTTATATGCTGAGCATCACAGCTATTTGCTGGCTTTTCAGAAATGTACGGGCCTAGGCCAAGTACAGTTCCTACACTACGGAGCTGATTGTGATGTGATGGGGGTAATGAGTTATTATTATTATTATTTGTATATTGCGAAGCTCTGGAAATCCTACTTCGATTTGCGATCGATTTCTCTATGGGTTTTGAAATCGACTTCGGAGCGACTGCGGGTGCCATCCTGTTTTTTATTTTGTATTTAACGGTTGGAGATGAATAAACTTTGTGTGGCAACTGATTCTGTCATCTTTGTATCATCTTAACTGACTATCACTGAATTCTTCGAAAAGTTATTTATGAGATTTCTACTAAGTATGTACTAGGTACCAACCTATTTTTGAGTTTTTGATATTCACTGAATTCTGTCTTAACAGGGTTACTTTATCAACAGCCATTAAGCTGTGTGAGTGATGGTACCGGAGCCCCAATCCGGGGGAAAGGGGGGTTTAAAGGTTAGCAGCGCACTTGTAACTCCACTGGTGTCACAGGTGTCCATGTCCGTCCGTGTGATCCGTCTGCTCGTCTGCCACTTGTCACATAAAAAAACCGCATTTTGGCCGTGGGAGTCATGTTTTGGCATGGAAGGACGGCTTTGATAGGGGTGATACCACGGCCTTGCTATCATACAAAAAACCGGCGTAAAGCACTGTTTCGTCGAAAACCTTAGTCCCAATAGAGGGAGAAAGGATGTTACGAGTTCAGCAGGGCAATTCTGATTCCACTGTTATTGCGGATGTACAACATCGACAAAGTTCCCGATAGACCACTTTTCAACCTTAAAGTATTGGAATATGGTGTAAAAGGTGGTCTACCGGGAACTTTGTCGATTGTATCTCATAACTGGTATCGTTAATAAATACCATTTAGCCTGTTAGATCAACAAAATAAGCGAGAAAAAAATCTGATGTTCCATACATTATTGCCGGGAGGATACTCTATTTTGTATGGAACAGCTGTTTTTTAGGGTTCCGTAGCCAAATAACAAAAAACCCTTATAGATTCGTCATGTCTGTCCGTCTGTGCGGAGAAAAGTGGCGGACGGACGTCCGTATGTCACAGCCACTTTTCTCTGAAACTATAAGAACTATACTATTGAAACTTGGTAAATAGATGTATTTTGTTTTATCATTACGATTTTTATACAAAGATTGGAAAAAAAAAAAAAATGGGTGTCTCCATATTTTTTCTAAACACAATACTTTGCGCAAGAGACTCTCCCAAAGTGGTAAATAGTGTGTCCCCCCTCCTCTTACTTCTATAATAAATGAATTATAAAACTAAAAAAAACATAATCATGAAAACTTACAACGAAAATTGGTTTGAACTAGACATAGTGAGTAGTTTTTTTTAATACGTTATAAACCGTAAACCGCAATTTACCTTCCATATATTACTTACTTCCAGCTCTGAGAGCTCCCAGAGCTGGATGCAGACCGCTCAGGACCGAGCTGGCTGGCGCTCTTTGGGGGAGGCCTACGTTCAGCAGTGGACGGCGATAGGCTGATTGATTGATTGATTTGATATATCTTACTTGCTGCTACGGAACCCTTCATAGGCGAGTCCGACTCGCACTTGGCCGGTTTTTTCACTTAATTTGTTGATCTAACATGCTAAATGGACTTTATTCACGATACGTAATATGAAGGTTTCGGGATGTAAACGATAAAAAGTAACGTACTGATAACAATAGCAATTATTTATTATTCATCGTCAGCCCATTTAAGTCCCCACTGCTGGGGCACGGGCCTCCCTCAAACACATGAGGGGTAATGGCCATACTCACCACGCTTGGCAAACGGGTTGGCGAGGGTTTCGATATAAATGCAGAGTTTTCCTTCTCTAGGTGCTAATGATCATGCCAGCAGCTTTACCTTAGTCGCCTTTTACGACACCTCGATAAGAGTGAGGGTGGCCTATTCTACTCTGCCGGGGACCACACGGCCTATTTATTATTGGACTTACGAAAATTGGTCAAGTTTTTGTATTTCCTTTCCCTACATAGTACCTATAAAACAATGTTTGTATTCGCTGTTTGTCTGACCCTATATATGCTCGGATTTGGTTCTTTTCAATAGAGTAATTCAAGAAGGTTTATATTTATAATAATAAAATACATGCATAATATTGCATTGTGAAACCGGGGCAGGTCGCTAGTTTTTTTTTATTTAATAAATAATCCCTATGCAAGAAAAACAAAGGGTATAAATATAACCACTCGCATGCTTATCTTTTTATTACGTCTCACCAGGACGGTGAACGGTGGATTTGGCAGCTCTCCATGTAGGGCTGCGGCCCAAATAGCTAGGGCAATCATGAAGTTATGTTATTTACCTTTCTTATTTGTACCAGGTACTTGTAGTTTACGGATGTTATCTTTTTGTTATTGGCCCTCCCTCACCTCGTTTCGGGACAATAGTTCCACTTTACACCAATAGATGTCGCTAGGTGTCGATTACATCGCGCAAGCGTTTCGTGTTTTCGGATGAGATATAATAAGCGTTACCTCTTCATAATTATGAAAATGGGGCCGAATTACAAGTTGTTCAGAATAGTTGCTAAAAGTGCTGGTTAAAGAGATGTAGTGACTACTGTTTACCTATCCTAACCTGTATACTATGTTAAGCAGTGATCGGCGAATAGATTATTGATTTGATTTGTACAAGTACTTACACTTGTTGTTGCGGTATTTTTTATGTGATAGGTGGCAGACGAGCAGACGAATCACCTAATGGTAAGCAATTGCCACCGCCCATGAATACTCGCAACACCAGTTGTGTCACAAGTATGCTACCAATCTTTAAACCACCCTTTCCCTCGCATTAGGCCTCCGGAACCCTCACTCACGCAGCGAAACACAGCACAGTGCTTCAGGCCGGTTTTCGGTGATCCCCTTTTCCATGATCGATATGACATGCCCTATTTTAAACGAGGTTTGAGTTCTTCTTTCACGGTAGGCAGCGGCATGACTGTGCTCCAGCATTGTTGATGTCTATGAGTGGCGGATATTTATTCTGTGGTGGTGGCTACCATTTACCATCAGTGGGCCGCATGCTCGTCTGCCTATTTTTCGCAATAAAAAAAATCTACTTATAATTCAAAGGTCAACTTCAAATAGCTCGCTACAGCTAACGACAATCGATTTAGTAAACGGCCGAGCGAGTAACAATTGAAAATACAGCCCGATTCAATTACGATCACGTCTAATCAATTATTCAATTGCTCCAGAGATGGCGGCCTAATCTCATCAGGGGCATGATATCGCTCCTTGTTATGCTAAAGTCTGTCTTTTTATTCTTTTTCTTATGTGATAGGTGGCAGACTAGCATAGGGCCATCGCCTGATGGTAAGCGATTGCCGTAGTCTATAAACACCCGCTACACCAGTGAAGTCACAAGTACACTGCCAACCTTTAAACACCCCTTTCCCCCGGATTGGGACTCCGGTACCCTCTCTCACGCAGCGAAACACAGCACAGTGCTGCTTCGCGCACTATAACTCCGGTCGAGCTGGCCCATTCATGCCGAAGTGTAGCTCTCCCACGGTCTTCGGTCTAGTATAAGGGTTCTGTACCCAAAGAGTCAAATCCTATTTCTAAGTCGCTACTATCGGTCTCTGACCATTAGGTATACAACATAAGTTTATGAATTACAGTCGTAACTCATGAAATTATAGCCAGACATTTGGAATTTTCACAGATGATGTATTTCTCTCGCGATGGTAGCCGATGGTAGCTCAGGGGAGAGCGATGGTAGCTCAGTGGTTTAGAACACAAACATACGGGGGTCCGGGTTCGAATCAGAACATTAACTCGGCGGTGAGGGAAAACATCGTGTGGAAACCTGCACGTTCCGGATAGTTTCTGAAACGTGTAACCGTGATTCAGTTCGTCTGGTCCTCTTGTTAAAGGGTTGCGAAGGTCAGACAGTAGTCGCTGTAATTACCAGACTCCCCAAATTCAAGAATCATGGTCCAAGCGTACCCCACGTAACTAGGAATAGGTTATTAGACTCATCATCATCATCGTCAGCCCATTTAAGTCCCCACTGCTGGGGCACGGGCCTCCCTCAATCACATGAGGTGTAATTGCCATACTCACCACGCTTGGCAGACGGGTTCGCGAGGGTTTTTATATAAATGCAGAGTTTTCCTTCTCTGGGTGCTGATGATCATGCCAGCAGCTTTACCTAAGTCGCTTTTACGACACCTCGGTAAGAGTGAGGGTGGCCTATTCTACTCTGCCGGGGACCACACGGCCAATGGTTATTAGACTAATTTTAAGAAAATATCTCAAATTATTAATTATTGCACTACGTATCTACATTTTGGCTTTTTATGTCATAGGTGGCAGACGAGCACCTTATGGTAAGGAATAGTTGCCGCCCATGTACGTAAATCGACAAAGTTTCCGCTAGGCCACTTTTAGACCATATTCCAATACTTTAAGGTCGAAAAGTGGTTTATCGGAAACTTTGTCGATGTTGTAAATCCGCAATATCAGTGGAATCAGAAGTTTAAGAAAATGTCTCAAATTATTCATTATTGCACCACGTATGTACATTTGAGTAAATCCTTGTAAACTTCTATATTTTCTACGAAAATCGTCTTCAAAGTGAGATCTCTGACGTCACGAGCCAGCTCTCAAAAAGTGCTCCGTTCCACCCAGTGAAGCTCGGCGAGTTTTAAAATATATAATTTATTTATCAAAATTGTAAACAATAAACTACTTATACACCGAAGGTAGATAAAAGTAGATAAAATCATCAAAATGTAACTATGCATTTTTTTTGGAGGTAATAATTATAATTATTTATTTATTTCAGGCAACAAAAGTAAAATTACAGGCCCATATTGGTTAGTAAAACAGAATATAAATGAAATTGGTTAGTAACAAAAAAAAAAGTACATTAATTATTAAGATAATATATAATGCTTCTGTGTTTACAGATTTATATTATAACACTTGAAACGGAACAACATACAATATAGATTTGTTGACATTAACTTTATATTGTTTTTAAAATGGTCCCTCAGGCTTGGAATTTTTTATTTGCTCAAACATGGAGAATTCATAATTTTACTATGGTTGGGCCAAAATAATGTCACATTCGACAATTCAGCAAAATTCGATAACATAACCTTGCAACAACGGTCATTGAATTTATCAATATTTCTATGTTACAAAGAAACACAGTTTGTTAACTTTTTAAAATTATGTTTGCATTTATTTATTGCAATAAAGCCAAAAAATATGATTTCACGATGAATTTTTTCTGCTAAATTATTTATAAACTTATTAAAAAAATACTTTTCTAGAGAATTGAACGTTGGTACAATGTTGTATCAGTCAACGCGTTTTCTTTTTAAGCTCTAAGGATGTTCCCTAAATAATCTAATGAATACAATGGTAATCGCGTAGGATTATATAACATTGCTTCATTCTTCAGATATAATTTTAACAATGTAGTCCTTTTAACCTACAAGGCATAATCGCACGCTTTTTAGAGATAATCGATTTAGTAATCGATTTCCCTAAGTTTTTTTTTTTTTTTTTACTTGTCCGACAGTTGCGCTAGTCCGGTCGTCCGATTTTTCGTCATTCTTTTTTCGTGCGAGGCAGAGCTGCGCACGCTCCGAAAAATCGCTCAAAAGTAGTTTGAAATCATTTAAATTGAAGTTATTTCTTGCTGTTTCATCATGCCGAAAAGGAAATACAGTGATAAAATTGACCATTATCACCGCAAAATTCAAAAATTGGAGGAAAGGCAGCTTCGTCGGCGTAGCCGAATCCTCGAATCAGATTCATCGGATACTGATAATACAGGTGAGTACTTATACATTATTATCCCGTGATAAGTGGCAATGATTTACTTGGTACAGCACGTAGAGGTTGTCCGTGGGTCAACACACGTGGCTTATTTTACCTGGAGGTCAACCGTGGGTTGACACGATGGTGTATCAAAAGTACCAATGTAGGTTATTTTGGATTTTTACGCAGTGTAGTTGAGCACGTAGAAGTTGTCCGTGAGTCAACACACGTGGATTATTTTACCTGGAGGTCAACCGTGGGTTGACACGATGGTGTGTCATAATTACCAGCACAGGTAATTATTGTTTTATTCCAAAACTAAAACCTAAAATACCGCAGCTTGGAGGAGGACCGTGCGTCTTCACATGAGCAATAAGCGAGCACTTTCTAGTGGCAAATTAAACGCCCTTTATACAATTTACGACTTAAATCATGAAATCTAAATTTCTCGATTTTTAAATTAAGACCGTTAACAAGCTTTACGTGTAAAAGTCAAAACATCATAAGTAAATTGTTAATCAACCTCCCGCTTATACATTCCTTGTATTGTTTTAGGCAACGATCAAGACCAACAAGCTGAGATCTTGGACGGAATTGAGATTCAATATCCTGAAGAGCCATGTGAAGAGCTTGCTCCGAGCAGCGAAAATGCTGACACTAGCCACGTACCAGCTCTGGTTCCTGAATTGAACCCTGATGTCCTAGCCGCACTCGGCGAGGTCATTGAAGACACCCCCAAATTTGGTCCAAATATTCACACCAGCCTGGCAAATCTGTGGCAACCTATTTTAAGGAAAGGCCTGGTTAAAGAGGCCAAGGACAAGCTGCTGAAACAAAATCCAGTACCCGAAAATTGCCCACTTTTGCAAGCTCCCAAACTCAACCCGGAAATTCTAGCAGCTTTGTCAGAGCCCGCCCGAACCCGGGACAAAAGGGTACAGGGTGTGCAACACCAACTAGGAGCCGGTATCACAGCTCTCAACAAGGGTCTGGATTTGCTTCTAGAAAGTGATTCCGATAGGCTTATAGCCGTCAAGCATCTAAGCGATAGCTGCCGGCTTTTGTGTGACCTCCACTTCGTGGAAACGGAAGCCAGGAAAAAATTCGTGACGCCTGGCCTAGAAAAATAATTTTTGAACATTGTTCAAGATGCAGAAAGGGACGATACCCTTTTCGGAGGCAAACTTTCGGAAAAAATTAAAGCTTCAAAAGCAATCGAAAAGCAAGGCCTACAAATTAAGAAATTTGCCCCAACTTTAAAATCAGTGGCCGCTCCTGCTCCCCAGCCATCATCGAGCCGCTCTCGACAGCAGGGAAACTGGACGAGCTCTCCTCGATTTCCTCCGTCGAGCAGAGGGGGGCGAGGAGGACCAAAGAGGACTGCACCACCGGCCCGCAGGACAGCACCAGCGCCCCAAACCAGGGCGCAAACGCAGTCCAAGCATCGTGCAGCAAATCACTAGAGGTACATAAACATGCTGGCAGGATCCAGCACTTTTACGAATCTTGGTCTAGGATAACTGATAATACCACTGTTTTAAAGTGGATTTCAGAAGGGTTTACAATCCCATTTTCTCAAAAAGTTCGACATTCCCATAACTCATGCCATAAACTGACTCCTGAGGAGGAAGTTAGCATGTCTCAGTCTATTCAAGAGCTATTAAACCTAGGGGCTATTTCTATTTGTAATCGCTCAAGAAATGACTTTGTTTCAAATATTTTCTTGGCTCCTAAAGCTAATGGTGGCCAGAGATTTATCTTAAACCTTAAGGCTCTTAATAAATTCATTGCCAAAACCCATTTTAAAATGGAAGACCATAGGACGGCAGCAAAACTCATTAGTAAGGCAAGCTTTCTGGCTACAGTTGACTTAAAAGAAGCTTATCTTTTAGTACCTATTGCTCAACACCATCGTAAATACTTACGCTTTGAATTTGATCAGACTTATGAGTTTAATGCTTTACCCTATGGTCTTTCCGTAGCCCCTAGAGTCTTTACAAAATTGATGAAGATAGTAGTGAACTATCTAAGAGCCGGCGGCCATAAATCTGTCATATATCTCGACGACATCCTTTGTATAGGGGACACATATTCAGAATGTTGTAGTAATGTGAATGCAACTCTAAGGCTGCTTAACTGCCTAGGGTTTGTCATTAATTTTAAGAAAAGTGTTTTGCAACCCCAGCAAATATGTAAATTCCTTGGATTTATTTACAACTCTATCGTTATGACGTTAAACTTACCATTAAATAAACAAAGCAATATAATGCACCTATTGAATAAATTTTCCAAATTACCTAAATGTAGTATAAGAGAATTTTCTCAACTTATTGGCGTACTTGTTGCGGCTTGCCCAGCCATAAAATACGGGTGGCTCTATACTAAAACTTTCGAACGTCAGAAATTTTTAGCCCTTCAAAAACATAAAACTTATGAAGCTAAAATCAAATTAAGTGAAGCCATTTTACCCGATATTTATTGGTGGAAACACCACATATTGACCGCTAATAACTCTATGAGATTAGACGATAACTTTGCCTTAGAATTATATACAGATGCGTCTAGAACTGGTTGGGGCGCCGCATGTAATGGGAACCGTGCTAACGGGAATTGGAAAAGGGAAGAACTTATATTCCATATAAACTTTTTAGAGTTACTAGCTGTGTTCATGGGGCTAAAATGTTTCGCAAAAAATATGTCTAATTGCTCTATATTGCTCCGTATTGACAATACTACTGCCATAAGTTATATTAACCGAATGGGAGGAATTCAGTTCCCCCATTTAAACAATCTAACTAAAGACATTTGGCAGTGGTGCGAGAGGAGAAATCTTTTTCTCTTTGCTTCCTATATTAATACTCGAGAAAACAAAGAAGCAGACGAGGAGTCCAGAAAAATTAATGTTGACACAGAGTGGGAACTTTCCTAATGGGCATTCCAAAAAATAGTTCAAACTCTAGGCCAACCTGATATAGATCTATTCGCTTCTCGCACTAACGCCAAATGTGTCCGTTACCTTTCTTGGAAACCAGACCCGGACTCCTTATGCGTTGATGCCTTTACAATTAAGTGGCATAAAAATTTCTTTTACGCCTTCCCACCATTTTCATTAATACTCAAATGCCTACGCAAAATTATTGATGAAAGAGCCACAGGTGTTTTTGTTTTCCCTCATTGGCCTGGACAAGCCTGGTTTCCATTACTTAAAAGTATATTAGCCTCCGATATTATTTTCTTTGAACCTAGTAAAGGTCTTTTACGTTCCCATTTCAGGTCACACCACCCGCTCCACCATCAGCTTACCCTGGGGGCCGCAACGCTCTCAGGACGGCCTTCATAAGAAAAAATACCCCGGCGGTGGCCTTGGAACTCATGCTTGCATCAATTTCAAATAGTACAATGAAGCAATATGAGGTTACATATAGGTTATGGTGGAATTATTGTTTTAAAAATAATATCATCGATTTTTTCAATCCTCCCGTAGAGTCAGTAATTACCTTTTTAGTAGAAATCTTTCAAAATGGAGCCTCTTATGGTTCCATCAATAGCCATCGATCAGCTTTATCCTTACTCCTACAAAACAACATAGGTTCTAACGAATGCATTAAGCGCATATTAAAGGGCATGTATAAACAAAGGCCTACGCGCCCTAAGTATACACATACCTGGGATCCACAAATAGTATTAAATTATGTGTCTAACTGGTACCCTAATAGAACATTAACCTTAGAAAAAATAACAAAAAAGGTGTCCATCTTACTTGCTCTTTGTACTGCCCATCGGGTGCAAACCCTCTCATTATTAAAAGTGTCCAATATTTCTAGGTCCGAATCTGGTTTAAAAATCTTGGTGTCTGACGTAATTAAGACTTCCGCGGCTGGACGCGACCAGCCCGTACTAATAATACCGTACTATTCAGAAAATGTTAAAATATGCCCGGCTACGACAATAGATGATTATTTAATGAATACAGCATATTTACGGACTGACGAGATGGATAGTTTATTACTTACCTTTAGGAGGCCACATAGAAAAGCACCTTCTCAGACCATCAGTCGATGGATCAGACAAGTCCTTTCAGAAAGTGGCGTAGACTTAGGGGTGTTTGGGGCGCATAGTACTAGACATGCGTCCACGTCAGCCGCTGCTTCTGCTGGCATTGATATTAATACAATGCGGAGGACGGCTGGATGGACGTACGTCCTCGACATTTATGCGATTCTATAATCGCCCCCTTCAGGATGAAGGATCCTTTGCCCGGGCCCTTTGTGCCATGGCAAGCACTAATGATGTGCGAAATGGTGATTAGTTAGTGTTAAATTTAGCAATAATCATTATTAGTAGCAGAGGGGATTAAAAAAAACAATACTTATTTTGTAAAAAAAATATTGTTTTCTTTGTTGTTGTAATCTTTTTTTTCATAATATACATTTTCTATTGTATTTACTGTAAATTGTTTTACTCTAAACATCTACATTGTTAAAATTATATCTGAAGAATGAAGCAATGTTACATAATTGTTGATCAAACGAACTTCTTGAAGGTAAGTTCGATCGATATTATATTAATTGCTTCATTCGAAGATATAAGAACACCCACCCACCCTAAAACCCGTTACATAATAGAAAATGTAATTGGATTATCTCTAAAGAAATGACGAAAAATCGGACGACCGGACTAGCGCAACTGTCAGACAAGTAAAAAAAAAAAAACTTAGGGAAATCTATTACTAAATCGATTATCTCTAAAAAGCGTGCGATTATGCCTTGTAGGTTAAAAGGACTACATTGTTAAAATTATATCTTCGAATGAAGCAATTAATATAATATCGATCGAACTTCACTTCAAGAAGTTCGTTTGATCAACAAATATTCAACCATAAATGTAAAGCCACATTCTGATAAAAATAAAATGTTTTGTGCTCTTGTTTAAAAATATAAATACATTATGTAATAACTTGGTGAAAAGAAAAACCATGTATGGAACTCAATATAAGCGCTTATAAAAATAAATAAACTGGCCGCGGATCAATGTCTAGGATCGTTACCTACTATCTTATTTCTTTGCAATAATTTTGATTCATAAAATAAAATTACTAATAACTTCTTATCCATTATTATGGTATTCGATTCACGTTTGTTTGAAATACATATCGATTATTCACTTCAATCGAATATTTTTAGTAGGTCACCTCTCTATGAAGCTAACATTGAGAAACGTCAAATGAGGCTTATTAGTTTGCAAACATTACTAATAATAATAGCATGTTTGGGTGCAATTACTTTAAGTAGTATTTTCCTTTTAAGTTAATAACAATTGCATTCATATTTTTACTGTAGTCAAATTCCCTATTAGAATGTATTTCTGTTGCCGCTCATACAACAGAAATTCATTTTATGTGTAAAAAAATGAATTTCTGTTGTGTATAAAATAATAACAAGACTAGAAACCTTGTCTGCGCCCACAATTTGAAGCAACTCAAATGGACGGCTCCAAACGCCCGGACCGCTCCGGAGTCGTCCATGTCAATGCCTGTCAAACGCATCTGGCGAAAATTAATTTACTATGACGATTTGTGCGGTAAAATTTTGTCACAATTATTCGGACAAGCATAAGAAGTGTAATAACATCACTTTTCACATGAAAGCCTTCAATATTTCATAGTATGTTGTGTTTTATAAGCTAAAAATACAAACGATTTATTAAAATACTGTGTGTTACCAGATAATGAAAAAAAAAAATTCCCCATTTCAACTTTATTGTAAGATTTGATTGCTTAGACGGATTAATTTAATCAGTTACAGCGTGAAGCATTGTATCTACTGTGATTCGCTGCGTGAGTGCGGGTACCGGAACTAAAAAAATAAATAAGCAAGAATTTATTCATTTAATAATAATTTCAAGATTTATGTAAGTTCATGTGTTTTTGACAGTGCAATACATGGATCCACATTTTACACGAATTGAAACTCACCTGATAACCCTTAAAATAAGTAGGCATCTCTTTATTTATTTCTGTCTTATTCGACTGTTATGTACCTATGGTTAAGGCATCACAAATATCAAAACATAACTTGCCAACTAATTTTATAATTACAGTTAGACAGATACTTGTAAGCGTTGTTCTAGGTACAAATTAAAACAGTACAGTTTCAACAATAACCATTTCCCACGTTTTAGGGAAATATGTTGTGACTGGTAACATTAATGAGGATTTTTATGTTGATACTACGTACATAGTACCAACTTGAAAAACCAAATTTGTGCTTCAAATTTGAGGTGACAGGAGTAAGGAAACTATCCTTCTAGTCTTGTTATTATTCTATGCTCGCAGACTAGCAGAAAGATCATCTAATGCTAAGCGATGGACTCATGGACAATCTCAACACCAGCAACACGAGAGGAGTCACAAATTGTGTTGCTAAGTCTTCTTCCGCACATTATTTCAGCGAAATAAAACGCAGGCGTTGCATTACGCCGATTTTCTGCGGCTGGAGCCGTCCCATTCAAGCCATGGCACCCGGGCGGTGGAACGAGCTTGTGCCAAAGAAAAAAGTTATCTAAACAATTGATATAGATTCCATGTTTCTCCATTCTTTCAGTTGCTAGTTCGAGTGCCGCAGAGAGCACGTGCTTCGCCTGCAAATGCTGAGCTATGTCTCTAATAGGCCACATAAATTGAATATGTGCATTAGCATGCAAGCTACTGGCTAGTGTTGCCAGCGAAATATTGTTTAATAGCGTATAATATAAATATCAATTACAGACAGCAAAAATATCGATTACACTCCAAAGTATGTAAATTGTAAAGCACCTATTCCCATAAGAGCAGCGATGACTTGATTTCTATGATGGAGGCCTTTGCCCTGGTATGGGACAGTAGGTATATAGGCTGATACCAAAGTATGTAGTTCTTACAACATTGGAATCAGATCAAGGAAAGATCCAAAAATAATTAAATACTACCGTGGGAGAGCCACGCTTGAGCATGAATGGGCCGGCTCGACTAGAGTGAAAACACGGCCTCACAGAAAACCGGCGTGAAGCAGCACTGTGCTGTGTTTCGCTGCGTGAGTGAGGGTACCGGAGGCCCAATCCAGGGGAAAGGAGGTTTAAAAGTTGGCAGCGCACTCATGATTCCACTGGTGTCGCGAGCTTCCATGGGTGGCGGCAATCGTTTACCATCCGGTGATCCGTCTGCTCGTCTGCCACCTATCGCAATAAAAAAAAGTACAATTAAATTGACATTATATCAAACAAATTGCAGTGTTTATAACTTGAAATTTTATCCAGAGAATCGAACGATTGGGCAGGTCTATGCCCCAGCAGTGGGCAGTAAGGAAAGCATTAACGTTGTATTAAATCCAAATATATCTGAGTACCATGTTACTAACATCACTTATAAGTAGTTCTATAATGGTTAAACGGATTTTAATTACACGTCTAATTTCAGGTCATCGTACCATCCGTTTCTAGGCCCAGGCAGTTGTTGGTGTCCGACGTGTTGCCAGTGGGTGGCAATTCTGGTCCATCGTTCCGGGTCTATTCGACACCCGCCAATAAACACTTCAGTTTTCCTGCCAACATCAGGTTGGTTTTAGTGTCATGCGTACCGTCAGTACGGATCGCTCCGCACAGGCTGATCATCCGCGAATGGTTTTAGTTTCGCCCTGACCACCGCGGTGTACAGACGGGCGCAAGTCCACATAGGGATGATCACTCCTCGCCATGACTGTACTGAGGTAACGGGTGCGCTCCCCTCGATACTGAAACGCTCACTGAAGCTCGTATAGATCAGCCTGTGCGGAGCGATTCGTACTGACGGTACGCATGACACTAAAACCAACCTGATGTTGGCAGGAAAACTGAAGTGTTTATTGGCGGGTGTCGAATAGACCCGGAACGATGGACCAGAATTGCCACCCACTGGCAACACGTCGGACACCAACAACTGCGTGGGCCTAGAAACGGATGGTACGATGACCTGAAATTAGACATGTAATTAAAATCCGTTTAACCACTATAGAACTACTTATAAGTGATGTTACTAACATGGTACTCAGATATATTTGGATTTAATACAACGTTAATGCGCAGTTCCTTACTGCCCACTGCTGGGGCACAGACCTGCCCAATCGTTCGATTCTCTGGATAAAATTTCAAGTTATAAACACTGCAATTTGTTTGATATAATGTCAATTTAATTGCACTTTTTTTATTGCAATAGGTGGCAGACGAGCAGACGGATCACCTGACGGTAAGCGATTGCTGCCACCTATGGAAGCTCGTGACACCAGTGGAATCATGAGTGCGCTGCCAACCTTTAAACCTCCTTTCTCCTGGATTGGGCCTCCGGTACCCTCACTCACGCAGCGAAACACAGCACAGTGCTGCTTCACGCCGGATTTCTGTGAGGCCGTGTTTTCACTCTAGTCGAGCCGGCCCATTCATGCTCAAGCGTGGCTCTCCCACGGTAGTATTTACTATTTTTGGATCTTTCCTTGATCTGATTTCAATTTTGTAAGAACTAAATACTTTGGTATCAGCCTATATACCTACTGTCCCATAGCAGGGCAAAGGCCTCCATTATAGAAATCAAGTCATCGCTGCTATTATGGGAATAGGCGCTTTACAATTTACATACTTTGGAGTGTAATCGATATTTTTGCTGTCTGTAATTGATATTTATTTTATACGCTATTAAACAATATTTCGCTGGCAACACTAGCCAGTAGCTTGCATGCTAATGCACATATTCAATTTATGTGGCCTATTAGAGACATAGCTCAGCATTTGCAGGCGAAGCACGTGCTCTCTGCGGCACTCGAACTAGCAACTGAAAGAATGGAGAAACATGGAATCTATATCGAGTGTTTAGATAACTTTTTTCTTTGGCACAAGCTCGTTCCACCGCCCGGGTGCCATGGCTTGAATGGGACGGCTCCAGCCGCAGAAAATCGGCGTAATGCAACGCCTGCGTTTTATTTCGCTGAAATAATGTTCGGAAGAAGACTTAGCAACACAATTTGTGACTCCTCTCGTATTCCTGGTGTTAAGGATGTCCATGGGTCCATCGCTTAGCATCAGATGATCTTTCTGCTAGTCTGCGAGCATAGAATAATAACAAGACTAGAAGGATAGTTTCCTTACTCCTGTCACCTCAAATTTGAAGCACAAATTTGGTTTTTCATGTTGGTACTATGTACGTAGTATCAACATAAAAATCCTTATTAATGTTACCAGTCACAACATATTTCCCTAAAACGTGGGAAATGGTTATTGTTGAAACTGTACTGTTTTAATTTGTACCTAGAACAACGCTTACAAGTATCTATCTAACTGTGATTATAAAATTAGTTGGCAAGTTATGTTTTGATATTGTGATGCCTTGACCATACATAACAGTCGAATAAGACAGAAATAAATAAAAAGCTGACTACTTATTTTAAGGGTTATCAGGTGAGTTTCAATTCGTGTAAAATGTGGATCCATGTATTGCACTGTCAAAAACACATGAACTTACATACCTAAATCTTGAAATTATTATTAAATGAATAAATTCTTGCTTATTTATTTTTTTAGTTCCGGTACCCGCACTCACGCAGCGAAACACAGTAGATACAATGCTTCAAGCTGTAACTGATTAAATTAATCGGTCTAAGCAATCAAATCTTACAATAAAGTTGAATGGGGAATTTTTTTTTTTCATTATCTGGTAACACAGTATTTTAATAAATCGTTTGTATTTTTAGCTTATAAAACACAACATACTATGAAATATTGAAGGCTTTCATGTGAAAAGTGATGTTATTACACTTCTTATGCTTGTCCAAATAATTGTGACAAAATTTTACCGCACAAATCGTCATAGTAAATTAATTTTCGCCAGATGCGTTTGACAGGCATTGACATGGACGACTCCGGAGCGGTCCGGGCGTTTGGAGCCGTCCATTTGAGTTGCTTCAAATTGTGGGCGCAGACAAGGTTTCTAGTCTTGTTATTATTTTATACACAACAGAAATTCATTTTTTTACACATAAAATGAATTTCTGTTGTATGAGCGGCAACAGAAATACATTCTAATAGGGAATTTGACTACAGTAAAAATATGAATGCAATTGTTATTAACTTAAAAGGAAGCTCGTATAGATCAGCCTGTGCGGAGCGATCCGTACTGACAGCTGACGGTACGCGTGACACTAAAACCAACCTAACTCCGGTTTTGTACGTATCCACTCTCTTTACACCTTACTTGACTAACTAAATTACTTTGCCCGAAATTTGCCACAAATGGTTGTATGCAAGAATTTGAGGCAGTCCTTTGCCCTGCAGTGGGACTGTATAGGCTAAGTAAGAAATAAAAATCTAATTTGTCTAATCCCGAACGAAACTTGGCGAGGACAACTTATACCACCTTATTATAAATCGCGATCTAAAGTTATTACGGTACTAAAGCTCCTGTCATCCCGTTCCAACACGCAAAGGTAAAAGAGGCTGGCTCGAGTTTTGTTCCGGGACTATCCTTCCAAAATACTCGAAAAAATTATCAACATAAGACTAGTGAACTACTTGGAAAATCATGGTTATCTCTCCCCCGCTGAATTTGGTTTTAAAGTTATCTACATCTGACGCAGTACATTGTCTGACAGAATATGTTAATCAAGAACTTGGCAATGGTAACCAAAATCAAAACTATAATAATCTCCCTTGAACGAGCTCAAAGAATAATCTTAAAAGTTGCTAATTCCCTTCCTTTTCAATACCCCCCGCACTTATTATATAAATCTTGCAATGTGTTGACTGTCCGCCAGCTTTTCATGTCGCACATAATACTAAAACAACACTCAATAATGCCCTATGACGCTAACATCACCAACAAACGACGGAGAGATATAGTTTGCACTTCCCAATCAACATCCGAATTTATTTTTACAAATAGGTTTTTAACACATTTCTTGGACCATACCTTTATTACAAAATAAATAAAGAACTAGAGATTTATAACCTAAATCACCATAAGTGTAGATTAGTAATAAATAAATTCTTAAGAACATTATCGTACGACGATACTGAACATTTACTTGTAGTTTGTAAATAAAAGTTTAGTTTAGTTATTACTTCAAAATGTAATTAGTTTTGCTCATAAGAAGTTTAAAATTGTTAATTAATTGTAAGGAATTAGTAAAATCTTTTACCTTTATTTGTATAGCCTGAAACACAGGTTTTAACCTAGTTTAGGCAATGAATAACCCTGGTATTGTAATTTATTAAGTTTTAATGTAATGTAATGTGCCCTTATTTACTGAATAAACAATTTATTATTATTATTATCCTTACTTCGCGATTTACAATGAGGCGGGATGTGACTAATAAATTGAAAAAGCAACACATTTTGTGATTAAAATGTTTCGCAGTGTAGACTTTTCTGCCGTGCCGTGGATTTTTCCATAGAATGCTGCAATTCTTATACCAATGGCAACACTGCAGAACTAAATTTGTATCAGTATTTTTAAAGTTCCTGAATATGCATCTGGCGCGCGGATCTGGGCTAAGTTAATAGGCGGAGTACCGTTGTTTATTCCCCCGGAGACTCGATAAAATACAGTTAGCGTATCACTGTTTTACGAATTGAATTCCAAAGAAAGGTGAATTGAATTAGAAATTGAAAATAAATGGTAGGTAGCTGGGTAAGACGAAGGGGCTGTTCACCTTTTCGTTGGTCAGACTAAATAATAAATAATAATAAATATTTCACAACATCATATACATTGATCTGACTCCGAGATAGGTAGCTCAAGTACCTGTTTTACGGATATCAGAATCAACAGTGGGATTACAAATTTATTAGTATATTACGAGAATATTACGAGAAGCCATGGATAGATCACAGTGGCGAACAATTGGAGAGGCCTACGTCCAGCAGTGGACTGCGATAGGCTGATGATGAATACATAGATAACGCCCAGACCAATACAAACAGATATGTTCATCCACACATTTGTGTTGTACTGTGTGGGGATCGAACCCGCAACCCTTGTACCAGAGGCAGCGTTCACTACCACTGTTCCAAATGGGTCGTCAATCAAAATAAGGGATGTAACCGGCCGGACTCACTTTTCCGATTGCCCTAAGACAAGCCGAGGATAGGGAAGAATGGAAAGACCTTGTCACCGCCTCGGTGAAGACATTTCAAGAAAGGTAGTGCCTTTTTTTAAAATTCATCCTTCAGCAATGAAGAAGAAGCTAGGTAAGTACTAGACTATACATTAATACAAAAGACTAATATGATGACTACTATGGTAGCTCAGCATAGAATTATGATAATTCGATTTATTTGCTTTGATTGGCCTTTAAATATAGATAATAAAAATAAAAAAGGCACGGACCAGAGAGCACAGACTCTTTGGTCCATGCCTTTTTCAATTTAAGAAAATTAAACAATAGTTTTCATTAAAAAAAATACCACTTTCTCGACGCGGTGAGAGAAAAATTCTAGATCGTGGCTCACGAGTACAAAGCCGTATTACCTACGCGTAAGGCGGAAGAGAAAATTCAAACGCATATGAGGGCATAAATAGGCCTTTGAAACGTTTTAATTACAGAACAAAAAAATTAAAACTCAACAAGGATCCCGAAATGGCCTCAAGTGAAGCCATCGAGTGCCGGCGCTCTTTGAACTCGCTTATTAATTAAATTAAAATATACCTTCCTAACCAATTGTTATTGGAGGGGCTAAGCCATTATAGCTCTTATGGTTTCCCTTGAAATTAACTTTCGTTGTAAATTGAAGCCATCCTGTATTATCGTAGGGTTGCTGCGAAGTGGAATTGTCTCTGATTTTAATTAAATACTTTTCGTCTTTTCCTGTTCTGTTTACTCAGGTTTTTAGGATGTTTACCTTTGGCAATTGAATTCATTTCATAGTAAAACGATTCAATAGAAAAGTTGGAAGAACAATATGTTTTCTCATTACTTCGGCGTAGATTCCGGAAGTTTACGTATAGCGTTATAATATACGTCGAAAAGTATTTTATTTTATTATAACATACACACTTCACATTACTGCCGTAAATAATCAAAGAAAGAAAAATAAAGTTGTTTTGATTTGTTAGCCGTAATAATTTTATATTTAAACTGTAGATACCCACACACCTATTTATTCATTATAATAATTTAATAGTATGTATCTCATTATTATTTGATATTTTCTTCTTAGTAGATATATATATACCCACATTACACATACACGTTAGGTACACAAAATACACTAGACAAGCGTCCGTGGCACTCATCCAGCTGGTCTCACTGAAAATCAGCGTCATGGCCTTTATCTGGGCTGTGACATAAGCTGAGTGAGGGCCATTTATACTAGACGTCATAACACATTATAATATTCATTTGGCACTGTCTGGACATGATTGAATATAGTTTTGTTTTTTTTTCCTTTTGAATTATTTTTATGTATTTTTAATTGTTTTATGTTTTGTTTTCTGTTTGTGCCAAATTGTGTTCTGTTTACGATTGCTATATGTTCTGTGTTGTGATGGCTATAATAATAAATATTTTCTTTCTTTCTAAAGTACAGTTTTGAAACAGATTGCAATTCAAAAACAATGTGTACATAAAAACAATAATTTAATTAGATTTGTCTAAGGGTTTGTCGCTCTACCAGTATATAACAATATTAATAAGACAAACGAATAAAAGAACCCAAGTAAAGAACAAGATATATCTTGTAGATATATATATGATTATAGAATACATTTCTGGAATTATGCTAACATGTACACATGAATAAATAAATTAATAGACTGTTATTGCACAAATAGCAAAGTATGAAAACTTGTGCATTTCATTATTTGCAAATTTTTTTACCTAGTTCGCTCAAGCTGTGTTACAATCTATACATAGTGATTTTTTAAATACTCGAGAAACTTTTCGGGAACATTAAAGTAATGAAAATATATGACTTATACTAATATTTAACGCATGTTATGTCCGTATACAGCATTCCGCCTTCACTTCTGCCAACTATCACATTAAAAAATGGTTTTTGGGCAATATTTAAATAAATAAGCATGAACCACACTCGTAGCGGCACCCCTACCCGAGCACTCGGCACCAAGGGCTCCTTATAAAGTCGTATAATAGATGCCTGTACCCAAAAACGATAAAGAGAGGCCTCCTTTGCATACAGAGTTCGTTAACTTTAATTACCGGCAGCGGTACGCTTCGCACCGCCACCGATTAAGACATTGCTAATGAAATTTTACCAAGATTATAATGCATTATGTACCAGTAATTATCTTATTTTTAACCGACTACGGTAAAGCCAAAAAGTATGTAAGTAAGTTTGTAAATCGCACCCTTAGTAAAATACCAACCTAACTCAAAATTGTTGATATTTTTATAGCAATTCTTGGCAATTTATTCTTGAGTAGTCTTGAGTAAATAACGCACTTTTAAATTTCATCTCGTGTTCATATGTGAGTGTACCTATTTACTTAACTCAAAATTGTTGTTAGATGACCTTTCATCCCTGGATTTTAGCCGATACTTTTTTCACTTAGCATCTATATTAAAATTTTGAGTTAGGTCGGTATTTTACTAAGGGTGCGAAATATGTTTGTATGTTCCAAGATTGTGCCTAAACTACCCAGCCGATTTTGATGAATGAGGCATCAATCGATTCCTTATTACTGTCCAAGTGACCTAAGCTTATATTTTATTTGAAAAGAATAGTACCGTGAGCGTTATTCGAAAAAGAAATCGATTTTTTTTAACAACTTTTTCAATACAGTTGTTCAACATCGAAAAGTAGATGCCCGGTAAAGAAGGCCGATCACGACAAGAAGAAAATGCCAACGGCTTGACTGATTCGACTTATCCTTATACTTAGACTTACCCATTTTACTCCTTCTCTCATTTCATTCATTCAT